>CABFVX010003463.1:12033-61181 GCA_902151425.1 Timema shepardi | reverse complement strand
CACACACGTTTCACTATTCCGATCCCGCCACCTCTACAAGCCCCATGCGCGCCTAGTAATGAGAAATTATTGGAAATCTTCCAGTTTGTTAATTGCTTATTAAAATAAATTGGTCATAGAGTTGACAATAGGCCTGCCTATATATCATTATGATTACTAACATCATTTATTACCATGATGATTTTTGCGAGGAAAGTAGGTGTAAAAACATGGAAGTATTTCCTTGGTGAATCTTAACTTGAAGTATAAAACACATACTTTTATTACAATCATATGACGTATGACTTCTATAAATATATATTTTGTAGTTCATATATAGTATACTATTATATAATTCTAAACTAGTTTTATTAGATTTTGATGAGTATTATTTAAATTTATATACGTTATAAGCATAACATATATTTCATGTAAGCTAAACTTTAGCGGGATTTATGAGTTTTAGTGAAGGGCGTCACGTGTGCTCACTTTATAAAATAAGGGATCAATAAAAATAGTGTTTTTTAGTATTTACGATCCTTAAAAACTAGCAGTTCTCTCAGAACCGACTTTCAATCTTTTAAGTGACAATGAAAGCGACTTTTGCCTATTTCTTTTTAACAAGAAAAATCGCCCAAGGAGACGGGACGCTCCCTTGGACCGAGTGAGTGTGGCAAGGAGACGGGACGCTCCCTTGGACCGCGTGAGGGTGGCTAGGAGACGGGACGCTCCCTTGGACCGCGTGAAGGTGGCTAGGAGACGGGACGCTCCCTTGGACCGCGTGAGGGTGGCAAGGAGACGGGACGCTCCCTTGGACCGCGTGAGGGTGGCTAGGAGACGGGACACTCCCTTGGACCGCGTGAGGGTGTCAAGGAAACGGGACGCTCCCTTGGACCGCGTGAGGGTGGTTAGGAGACGAGACACTCCCTTGGACCGCGTGAGGGTGTCAAGGAGACGGGACGCTCCCTTGGACCGCGTGAGGGTGTCAAGGAGACGGGACGCTCCCTTGGACCGCGTGAGGGTGGCAAGGAGATGGGACGCTCCCTTGGACCGAGTGAGGGTGGCAAGGAGACGGGACACTCCCTTGGGCCGCGTGAGGGTGGCTAGGAGATGGGACACTCCCTTGGACCGCGTGAGGGTGGCAAGGAGACCTCGCGGTGGTCATTGGCGAGAGACACGCGATCATACCATCAAATGGATCGAATGTGTCTTAGTCACTCCAATTCAAGTTAAAATATTATTATTTATTCTTTGGTAACCAGTACCAAAGTGTGGAATGAATCAACCTAATATGTATTCAATTTGTAAGCTTTAATTTATGTTTTTTCTATTTAAATCGAACCCCGTCTAATCGTTGGTATGGAACGTGAAACTACCTGGTGACTGGACACAATATATTTCAATATTTAGAACTAACGCCGAGATAAAAACTGACTCACATGACTCCAGGGCGATCAGGCCTTTTATTAACTCGGTCAGGATTATGACGTCGGGTCGGATACAACCGCGTGCCCTTAGAGCTTCAGCTATTAGTTAATTTCGAATGTAACCCACATCGCTGGCCGCATGGTTGAAGGTGTCACTCACGCATTAGACTGGACTTCCGATGACGAGGAAATCGGTGCTGGAATCCCATTCGGGTGTACTAAGGGTGGCTTTCCCTAAACATTTTTTCGCTCTCTCACAACAAAAACAGCGGATACACTTCCTCTAAATTCAACCTTCCTTGTCCCTGACACATCAACTTAATTAGAACATAGGCGTTTAACCCGTGCGTGTAGTAAGACTTGGTGATAAAATAAATAAATGGAATTGTAGCCTAGTAATCAATAACTGGCAAAGATTTCAAACTTATCTCACAAAAGAGACGTCATTTGATATGATTACGAAATCCTCATATTTATCTTTGACCTACATTAGTGTCAAAGTTGCAACAGATCATAGTTCGAATATTTCTAGGGCGGTCAAAATAAACACTTGCACATACTCAACAACAGTTGAATATGCTTGCAATCACATCAGTATCACTGGAGTCACTGGTGTTCCTGGGTGATTCCTTTTAATTGTGCAAAATAGAGAGTTGCCTGGTTGTTCATCAGACTAGCCATAGTTGCCTTCTCTCCCGAACTCGTTTAAATATAGCTCAACGTACTTGCTTCGTGGCAGAAGTGCTTTACGAGCTAACAAGAATAATTAATGGCAGCATGTTGAAACACTCCTTAGCTCAACTGCGCGGCGATGCAATTACGTTATTGAATTTCTGTTTCTTCAAGAACAATACCTTCTTGACTTACTCTCTCTCCCTCGCCTGGCTTTCAAGAGGTTTTCCTGTCTAAATTCTCATTTCGACTGCGTAAATTAGCTCTTACCACGTTTCCAAAGAGCTTTGGTATTGTGCCTATACCTTTGTAAAATAGTATTAATATTTCATGAGCATTGAGTATATCTCTGTAGTTATTTATGTTTTCACTTAACATATACATTTATTTTCTTCTTTTTTTTTAACAAATATATATTTATAATTTTATTTGATTTGTTCCCGACAAGCTTTTATGCTACATTGGGAATATATACTTATTTATTTACTCTGTTTCTTTGGCATTAGGAACTCGAAAGTTCATTGCTATACTTACAAAAGAACCTATTCCTACCTTAAGCTAGCTCTATCCAGTCCACCTATTTACACCCTATCTCGTTCAGGTCCGTTCTAATGTCATCCTCGCTTCTGTGTCCAGGACTTTACAATGGTCTCTTCCCAGTGAAATCTCCCTCTACGGACGCCTCTCGGTAGAGGATTCTTCTTTATAACCCCCGGAAAAATAATATGGGCTATTATGGCGAGAAACCGTCACGTACACTGCCAGGAGACGCACGTGTATGCACACACATCTCTAAATAGTGTTCAAAACTAGTTGCAACCACCAGTCCATATAATGATTTAGAAATGCCACTGTCTTGCCCTCCTTGCTAGCTAAAATAGTTCGATTTCTCCAACAACCTATGTTGTCACAGGAAGGTGCAGGACTTAAATAATTCTCAAGTATAAATGCGTCTTAAAAATACAATTATATATATATATATATATTACAAAAAAAGTATAGGCTTGTCAAGGAAATAGTCATGCATGTTTTGAGCTCGCTGATGAATATTTTTAGTTTATTTTGAGGTAAATAAAAACTTCTTTACATACATAAATTGTCCTACTGTTTTTCAGTGAATAGAGTATGTCCATCACACTCGTCCTTAAATTAACAGTGAGGAATGACCCTGAGCACGGGATGAACCCTGGATAGCTCATTGGGAGAGCCATGGCGCACTAAATGTTCCGGGTTATATTCTCAGGCCCAAGTGTAATTTTTTTATTAGTTTAAATTAATTTAAGTTTTTGTTTTCAGTAATTTGGCATGCTAACTCTCTGGATTGAAGCAGCGTAAACCACCCCTCAGCTGCCAGTTGTGTCTGAGCCCGATACTGGCCAGCATGGACACGTGACTATCACGCCCTTACAGCACGCAATCATTTAAACAAAATACAGGAACTCTTTGAGCATTTACAACAAATTGAGTTGCGTTTAGAGCAAAATTCGAAAATACTATAATGCACCATCAGAATATAATATATATTTTTTCACCCTGCGCTACTCGTGACCTTAAAATAGTATAAATTGCGGGTAGCACGAATGGAAATGAACCGTGGCACACACTCATATAAAGTTCGTTCACGGTAGGAGTTTACCATTGAAAGGCCTTTTTGTCCTACCAGAAATCTATTATATAGTAGGATATTGGTAGGAAAAAAGACCTTTCAGAGGTAAACTCCTACCGTGAATGAAGTATACAATATGCACTACATTACATTACATTACATTATTATATAAGATTTTGGTAGGAAAAAGTAGACCTATCTTTCAATACGAACTTCCTACAAAAAATCAGTGAATACCTACGTTTTAATTTTAGCTTTCTTGCGACCCCTCGTTATCGTAAAAGAAAGAAGAAAAAAATCTAACTCTAGATTTTAATGGATGTCGACTTCTCATGATCCTCTTATCCTTAAAAAAGTGCTCTTTACGCCGCCAACTTGTTTGTCTGGTGTGTTTGTATAGTTTTATCAAAATCCACTTTAACAATTTTTTACTAAAATTCGTATCTAGGCATTGTTTAACATTACAAACAAAATGGAGATAGTCATTTTCCCGGGAAAATTACATTGAAGGTATTTACATTAGCGGAAATGTCCAATATTGATTTCTTTGAGATAAATAACTTGTCGTTGCAAAAATGCAGGAATATTAAAAATATTTTTTATTTGAAATATTTTTGTTAAACCAATAATTATATATATATAAAAGGAGATATTTGAAATGGATAATTAATTGTTATGTTCTTTGGTACACAGAGATGTCCCTCTTTTTTCACTATTTCTGTAACTGTGTATATTATTTCACTTATCCTCTTTGGCAGAATGTGAAACTTTTTATCCACATTATGTTTTAAATGTATCAATTTATAGTTCAAGGAATGACCGGACCCTTTATTTTTACACGCGTCACTCAAAGATGCTCCTTGATATTACCTATTATTTGTCCCTAGATTTGATTTTCTTTTAATGCTACGTATTATTTGAACTTTTGTACTGAGTTAATGAAAGTTGTAAACAAGTCTAAATTTAAATATATTTATGAGTTTCTCTTGATAATAATATTTGTTCCTTGAAATTGGCCATGAAATTAATGTTATCCTTAGGTATTATTTGACCTTAACGTAACTCGGTGTTAACCTTGAACTATTAAGGAAAAGGCCTGCCTCTTGCTTGGTTCAGTGGTCGCCCTTCCTGGCTACTCATCTATTGGCACCGGGCTCGATTCCTGGCTGTACCATGGGTATTATTCCCGAAGGAGAATGGTTCTATTTGATGCCATGGTCTGGTTAGTTGGGTTTAAGACTTCTACTAGAATAACATCATCATCTCATCGGGCCTCTATATCTGTCACTGCCAGTAGAAGACCAGCCGACAAACCCTGATGTTATACGCAAAAAAGAAAAAATAGGAGTTTAAAAAATTATGTTTTTGTTATGACTTTTTACACACCCTCTCCCTTTCACTGACTTTTACTCTATATACTTTTTTTTACTTTCTCTCAACATCTCGCGGAGAAAGTATTGTGATCGTCAAAAAAATCTAATTCAAAATTTTGATAAAAGTCGTAGTTTCATGACCCCATGACGCCGTCTGTCTGTACCTCAGGCTAAAGACGAAACCATTTTACCGATTGAGCTAAAACTTGATATCTTGGATTTTCATCATGACCCCCCTGTGGTTTTTGTGGAACTTGATATCCAACCCTAAATTTAAGGGTCGTTTACTGAATGTCAAAAAGAGGAAAAGTAGATTTCCTCGAAATTAGCTCTTGTTATTTTGATTAGATTCTATATTTAGACACTGTTTATCATTATAAACAAGATGGAAGTTCTCATTTTCTCTTGAAAACGACTTTGAGGGTGAATTCCATTAGGAAAATGGAAAATTTTATGTTTTTTTCTGCAACTATTTGAGATACGAAATTACTTATCATTGTAAAATTGTAGTACTATTAAAGAAAACAATCTTTTATTTAAAATTTATATTTATAAAACCAATAATTTCTGAGCTTCAAAAAAATACATATACTTTTAAATTCAGGTCTTTCAAAATGTATTTGACTCCTATTCTCTTTGGCGGACAAAGATGTTTCTCTTTTGTCAATTTTTCTATAACATTGTTGCTATTACCTAGTGTCATAGAGTAAGTAAGTTTATGTTATTTTCTTTATGATCTTTATTGTAGTGTTTCTACACCTATTATTTAGTTTCACAAACCTTACGAGTTTTTAGTAAATATTTCTTTTAAGAGAAAAGCGGGAGAAAGCCTTTGTGATGCACCATACAATTTATTTTTGTACTGTATTATAGTCTATACATGACAGGTTTGATTTTTTTCTCGTGCTTTTTTGCACCACGTCTTATTAACCGTTCGGGTTATAAGCTTATGCACTAATTACACTAATGGTTTCGGGGATTTTGAAGGTTATATTTAAAGGAATTGTACCCGCACTTGCGTGGAGGTAAAGTAGAAAACCATTTAGAAAAAACCACTCTCGGTACGCCCGACCGAAATTCGAACCTCGATCTCCTAGTCATTGGTAGTCTAACCTACTGCGAGAGCACCGCGTTAGTATATGTATATTACTTTCTTAGCTGGAAAACACTCAACCCTTGAGAAGGATATGTAGTCGATAAAGACCACAAGAGCATATTTATATCTTCTTAAAGCTCTTTCTTTATTTCATGTCTCGCCAGACTCCTACACTTTACAAATCCCCCTCCACACATTCCTTCACATGCCTGAGAAAAGGCTGGTGTTTTCACTGAGGACACTTCATAACACAGGGAAAATATAACACCACGGTATGTGTCGGCACGCACATTTCAAAACTAATATATTTAAAGTATAGCATGCATATTTTTTCTTGAATATATTTTCCTCTTAAATATATTTTTTAGCAGATTTTACAATGTTCTGGTCCACTGGTTCTTAAACTTTTGGAGCTGCGCCCCCCCCTCCCCCCTCTTTGCCTTCTTGCCAACTGGTGAATCTCCCGTAACCCCCTAACCCCCGTTTCTATATTTTATTCTTGACATCCAAGTATTTATTTGAATAAGCTATCCTTTACAACCCTCGGCATGTTTCTGATTCCAACAAAGTAGGCCCTCCTTAAAAAATGAAAGGCCACATTAATCATTTTCGAAGTAAATTAGTTGCTAGTGGCTTTTACTCAGCGAAATTGAAACTGATTCATCAAAATACAACACTCACGGTAATACTTTAAACACGTGCACACCCGAAGAATGTTGTGTATGTTAGTATCACCAAGTATTGTTCTGTGTTTTCTAGCCTGTGAGTCAATATTACATTATCGTGGAGTAGACTGCTGCCGACAGGGTGACGCTAAACATTTATATTTCACTTTTGTAGAGCATCTGTACGTTATTAAATATTAATAGAATTAAAATTAAAGTTTATGAGTCGATAAACTACGGCTAATAGAGCAAGACAGAATATGAAAATAAATATTTCTTTGATCTTCAGCCACTTAAAAACTTAGAGCTATAGATCCCGGATGTGAATTGTATACATAAAATTCCTTATCCTCTTCCCCCTCCCCCACCCTCTGTTATATCCGGTCATCCTTGTGCTAAACCAGTGGTAGGCATCAAGCGGCCAGCGGGCCAGATTCGGCCCGGCCCACCGACTGGTTTCATCTGCCAAGCAAAAGATTTAGCAAACAAACATTTTTGTTCATAAAAATAGATTAATAACTAATTGCTATAGATAAGAAATATAAAGTTAAAATTTTGTGCTTGATATTTATTTCAAATCGGCCGGCATTTTAGTGGAGTGAGATTGGCAAACAGGTTTTAAAAAACACAAAATGCCTGACTGGGATTTGAACCCTGATCTCCCCGTCATCTGCAGTCCACTCTTGTGATATTGACGTATTTGACCACATGGCTAGCGAAGCCGGTCATTAAAATATTTACGCTTTCAGAGATTCAAATACAAACGTTGTTGCTAGGAACTGTAGGAGCACGTTCTCCGCTGCATACAGGAGAGGGAGAGAGCGCATGGTCTAAGGCATCATTCTCGCAATAAACTACACTGCAGATTACAGGGACACGATTGGGTGTACCGAAGTTTTCTTTTCCTAAATGGTTTTCCACTCTCCCTCCACCCAAATGTGACTACACTTCCTCTAAAATCATTACTAACACATACGCGTAATTAGTAAATAATGCATGTAACCAGAACGGGTGGTAATAAGTAGTGCTTAAAAATGGAATGGGCCAGTTTCCTAGTAAATCCTGGTACATCTGAGGAGAGGTGCTGTAAATACAGGATAGCACCAGAATCGACTAGGCGAGTTTCATGGGTCTATTTCAGTCGAGCTTAGATAGGTGTCGTCTTGTATTTAGTGTAGCGCTGCACTTGAGTTGTAGTCGATCTGACTATAAAACTGGCTCGATGTCTAGCGCCTCCTTAACAAGAACGTTGCGCCCTCCAGTGTGAGAACTGCTCCAGTCCGTCCCTTTAGCCGAGGGAGGTGGGAGGATGGACATAAGTTCAAGCCTTAATTTGATCCGAAGTTATTTTTATTACGTGTGTACGAGTTCATTCTTCCAGCTACAAAACTACACTAAAATAGTTCCAGGTGTTAGGGTTAGATGTTTAGTGGGATATGTTGGGTTAAATAAAATCAATTTTTAGGAAGATACCCATAACATTTTCAAATTAAAAATAGTATTTGAATTTTTGTGTGTAGAATTTTTTACTAACTCTCGTTTTGTAATGTGTTATTAAAACGTTGTGCTAAACTCAAAATGTATTATGTGATATATAGCAAAAACACAGAATAAAAGACTATATACGACACTTAAAAATAAATCTACTTTCATATCATACGTCAAGCCATGTGAACTGAAGCTGTTAATTTTGATAAATATTATTAATGCCAGTAAAATAATATATTGTCATAACCACTGATCAATGTTTGAATATTTGCTTTGATTTACATAACTCGAGTGGACGCACGCACGAAAATTAGTGGCTTAGCATGTATGAAGTAACGTAATAGAAAGGTTACAGGAGAATGCTGACAATTCGTAACAATAATTGAACTAGTTGGCCGAAAAAGAGGCCATAGCTTAGTATAAAATCACTCTGTCCGACGACGTACCGTATCAGATGACATTTTCGGGTGATCAGTAGCACTTGTACTTAGAGTGCATCCGTTGAGCCAAGGGTCCCGAGATTGAGTTCTCTAGAGGGTCACGTGCAGTAACAACAGTCAACTTCATCGGTCCAAGTATTCACAAGACAAGCCATATCCACGATTGTGAGAGTCCAGTCTCTTTATTGCTTTGTGTTTCGGCTAACATCACTCTTGTATTATCTTTTAGTAACTACTATTAACCCAAAACTCGGAAACCTACGTATTATTTTGAGCCCACGCAATTAACTTACCTGCAACCTTACCCCTCCCCCAAGCTATCCTGACAGATCAAACCCAAGGGGGTTGGTCGCGACAATATTGAGCTTTTTTAAATATTGGCCGTAAAAAAATACGTTTTAATTTAATTTATTTTCTAAAACACAATGTGTTATTATTACTATATTATCATTACTTGACTGGCTGATAATATATCTATTAAATCTTAAATAAAATATTATAAATCCTAGATGAATTATATAATTTGGATGGTTAAATATTGATATCTTTTATATTTTGAGAAATATCAGCCCAAGAACAATTTTACGTTCTTAAAAACTAATATATTTCTAAAAATAACTTATGCCCAAGACTTTATAACAATTATTTTCCATCGCACATTATACTGATATATTTTTCTAATTTTGTTCCAGATTTCCATACGTAAACGCCTATGAAAGGTGTGGCTACTGATCTTAGTTTATTGGTGAGTATTTACTTGTATTACTTACAAAATAGTTTCAAAATTTCAACAATTCCGACTAAAATACTGATAAAGTAAAATAGTTATTTTACTTTCTATTAAAACATTATGAATCCACGTTTTGCGATGTAAATGTACTTCAACCGAACCATAATTAACTTTAAATAAATTACTCTTATAATATTTTCTAAGCATAAGCTAAATAAATATAATGTGTTCGTTTTCCTAATTCACATATGAAGACATATGAACAGTGTCTGACGACTGAATGATTTTTTTCTTTTAAATTATGAAGTAATATTTAGTTTCGTTTAAAAAATATTATTCTGTTATGTCAACGCCAAAGTAATCTTTATAACTAATTTGTTGCCCCTTTGTCTAGTTGAATGGTTCAATTCAAAGTGTTGTTCATAAAAGTTTATGCCTCCTATGTTTGTAAATTATTTCCATGTTTTCATGTTGGCGAAGTATAGAGTCACGTTGTTTTGCATGGGTAATGTCAGGAGTTGTGATTGCGGTCACGTTTTCTCGCCGAGACTCGTGGATTCAGTTGTAATTGGTGATGAAGCAACTTTGGGCATCACGACTCTTGCGTCGAATCTCGGTCTAAGAACGGTACATCTAAGATTAATATGTTTTACATTAACACAAATATGATGGTTAAATAAATGTTGGGTCTTTATTTAAGTTTCAGTTTTAATCTGTATCAATTTAATATAGTGTAAAACACCAATAAAAATATGCATTTCAAACAAGCTTTGCTGTTTCTTTGGGTTCATATAAAATACCGATGTACAGAGTTTTCGTCGTTATTTGAAAAACTTTTGCATAATATTATTATAACGTTTATTTATATAAAAGTTAGTGTACGAATCAGAAACTTTACGATATTATAAATATTTAATTATTAAATTAAGCTGATATAAAATTTGAAAATTAAGCTTTATTGAAGAAATAAATATTTTGTGATTGTGATGTTAGTAAATTCTACATACATATGTTTACGTTTTGTTTTCCACACCATAATCACCTATTCTTAAAATTAGGAATTAAGTGCACTAACTCTTCATTTGTCTTTAGAGAATTTCTTTAACTTTAATTAAATGAGTATTTACATTAAAAAAACTCAACTCAATTCTTTGATCACGTTAAATTTTTATTTTTATATATAGAGTGCTTATTATTTATAGGTTCAATCATTTATATTAAAATAACTTTGCAAAATAGGATACCATTTTGGTCAAATTTTGCTTTAACATATTCTAAAAGTTAAAGCTAGTAATTTTATTTACGACAAATTCCGCAGCTGCTATTGTGTTTTCATACAAACATACCAATTCAGTATATTTTCAGCCCTCTAAAAACTTTACTATGCAAGAAAAACAACATATTAGTTTATGTGCTAGTGGCACATTTCTTTTTTAGTGCAACATCACATTTTAACAACACAATTCACAGAACCGAGATTTACTTTCTCGGCTCTCCCTCTTTCCCGATTCTCCCCCTTCCCCCCATGTTTCGTTTAAGAGAGAACAATAGTGTCCACGTTCTTGTGTTCCTATCTCGACATTTATCTAAACAACTCTTTTTTTATGAGTTATAAAATTAAAACCTTTATTTTTATATCATAAACAAGAGTAATAATAATAGTAACACTAATAATGCATTTGAATCAATCGTGCCATTTTGTATTTTTAGAATGTAGTGTCCCTATATAAACAAAACAAAAATGCAATTACAAGGTATTTATAAACAAGTTTATTACTGAGTTTAATCGCTAACTTTCTTTCTTGTGTCGACGCTCCTTAAAAACTCCAATCACTGAGGTCAACAAAATTTTTGACTTCCTACAATAAAACCAAGCGAAAAGTTCTGCTCCCTGTTTGTCAAAACAGTTCCCGCTTCAAAATGGGCTTGTTTCGTTTATTTTTTATTTTTCAGGAATATTTTCTATTTATTTGCTGTCCTTTATGTGACTCTATCACTTTAATGTCTTTCAATGCCTAGTTTTATTGTCGTGTTAGATGTAATCTTGTTTAGTGGAGAGTCAGTCAACTCGGGACAAGGTTCGGTAGCCTTGCTTGGCTCGCGTCCAATTTGTTATTTTGCTTGCAGGAGGACAAAAAGTCTAGGGTCAGAAACTACCCCTACAATTAAATTTCACAAACTTTGGTGTACTATTATGTCGTATTATTTTTTCATATAGTCCTTAGATATATAGGCCTATATTTAAAAAAAATCAAAATAGCACTATGGGCGTGAACCTATGTCTCCTCTGGAATGTGGGCTCTGTAACAATTAAAGCACCCGCATTGGTGAGCGCGTGGGATAAGGTGTCAAACACAAGTGGCTTGGCTTGATGGTGACTGGGAGTTAGGGGTTTTAATACCGACTGAATGTTTTGAAGTTTTTTTTTAAGACAAAAGACTTTTAAAATGTGTGTAATTTACTCTAAAAATTATACTTACCTCATCCGTATTTAATTAGTGTAATTTGCTGTTTCATTGTTCGAATGGTCCAGGTGTCACTTTAGAAAAATATCTGACTGTCTTGGGTTCTAATCCCTGTCGGATGTACTTAAATATACGAAAATGCGGGTACATTTAATATAAATTCAACCTTACTCATCCCTAACAAATTAGAATAATTAGTACATATGTGTACAACCCGAGGTGTGGTGCTAAAATAATATTGTGTATTTATTTAAGTTCAGATAAGTTGAACGGGTGGTAAGACGTGCCCCCCCCGTCCCCCCCGTCCCCCCCCCCGTGCCCCCACCATCCCTTTCAAAAAGAGATTTTCACTACCTGTCATATCACGTGTAGTTTCGCACGTGCACATAAAATTTAGTCGAATTACAGTTCGAAGATCCTTCCCACGATTAAAAAGCTAATAGATCAACTTTTATGTTTTCATGAGCCGAGATATGTATTGTAAAGCCTCACTTTCAAAATATGTTGTTAATTTAGACACCCAAAAGATAAAAATAGTAACTTTTTTTCGATGTTGGTTTCTTTACATGCATTTTTTATGCCATCTAAAATATTTCTAAAATATTATTTTAACACTAGATGGTTATTACCAGCTTAATCTAAATGATAGGGTTGATGAAGTTTTTCTGGAGAAAGTGCACACACATTAGCATGGATAGAAGATGGGGAAACTACCCTGATTGCATCAATTTCTATATTCTACCCTGGACCTTACGTCACCGCCAATCCAGTCAAGTGTGAGTCTGACGCTTACAACATCTAACCACTGGTTCGGGTGTGTCCAGTGGTTAATGCTCTAGCTATTGTTAGGGGGACAGGGGAATCGAACTGGCGTAGGCATACAATTGTTCAATACTTCAGTATTATTGTGAAACGTTAGGTGAGTTTATAATTTAAAAAGATGTATAAATAGCGCTTTCTCAACATATAAATAATGACCTTGAATAAAATAACAGATTCTCATTAATTTAATGAACAAATATGCAGAGTATAAGTAATTCGGTGACTCTGTTGGTCCCCGCTGGTCCTTACTACACTACTCATGTGATCTAAAAGGTTCTTCCTTTGGGCGATCCGACTATAGTAACCACTGGAGTGATCTAAAAAGTTCTTCTTTTTGGCGATCCGACTATAGTAACCACTGGAATGATCTAAAAGGTTCTTCCTTTTGGCGATCTGACTATAGTAACAGGACTGTATACAAAGTCTTCTTATACAACTGTGAGTTGGCTGTACGTTTGAAACTACTGAATGTACCTCAATGTTATTGTAGTTTGAATAACAAATGTGGGCGGTGAGGTGGTTGACATATTCACCTTTTCTTCTTACACACACTCAGACGAATGTGTGTGAAGGACTGATGTCTCGACGAGCGAAAGGACCGGTTCGTGCCGTTCACTACTCTCATGTCACGCCCACACAAGGTCCGACCCGTATCAGTGGCCGAATGGTCTAAGGCGTCACTCTCATTTCAGACTGACAGTAAGATTGGGTGTTCGAATCCCTGTTGAGTCTACTGAGTTTTTCCCCCCCAAATGGTTTCCCGCTCTCCTTCTACGCAAATGTGGGTAGAAAACATCTCAAACGTGTCCCTCCTTATCCCTACCTTACTAGAGTAATCATGTATGCGTATAACCTGAACAGGTAGTAAGACGCAGTGATACAAAAAAAGAGGTCTGACCTGTGTCAGTGCGCACGTAGACTAAGACGTCAGTCTTGTTGATCTGGTTTGTAGCCGATGGGAGGTCAGGGTTAAAATCCCGGCTGGGTGTGCTCTCCCTTCACGAAAATGCTAGTACATCTCCTCATTATTTTACCGTTCTCATCCATATACCATTAATGCAAATTTACCAATAGCCCGGACGAATAGTAAAACGTGGTGCACGTAAATAAAAAAGATTCCAGCTCATGTAAAAAATAAAATGAGGGCTCACAAATCTAAAGGAAAGCCAGCAGCACTTGCCAGGGAAGTGTATGTAGATGGTAAAACCCTGTCCCTGGCAAACCGGACGAGACGAGTTTACACAGTTGCAAGCTTTATTAACAAATAATTGGGCTAAAAATACCTCTTAGTTTAGTTAACTTAACTTTTTATTATTTAAAAATATTTACTCCCCAGACTTGTTTCCTCTACAAGTATATTATTTTAAGAGGAAATTTGTTCTCCCACAATTAAGAATATTCTTACGATGTATAGATATTTGAATTATTTGTGTATATTAAAACTAAGTAAAGTTAAGATTAATTATGCGACTTGTTCTTAAATATCAATAGTCTGTAAAAAACATTTTATTAAGGTGGGAACGAAGGGAGGGTGAGCTAAGGGCAGTATTTTTACACTTTTTAAAGAAAAAGTTTTTTTGATCAAAATAAATAAAACATTGTTTTATTACAAATATAGAGTTTAATTTTCTTCACTTTGTGACCTCAACAGTTGTTGAATATCTGTCAAGGTTGTCCTGGAATTTAATGACAACTTTTTTCTTTATTTAATACGTGTCTCATCTAATGCCGTCATGCTCATGACAGATATTCAACAACTGTTGATATCACTGCAAGAAAATTAGACTATTGCTTTTACCGGAGCAATATTTTATTTATTTTGGCCAACAAATGTTTTTCTATAGGCTAAACACAACGAAAACACTTACCTTTAACTCCCGTTCTCTGCAACCCCCGCTCCCTTCCCCCCCATAATATGTCAATAGCTTATCATTCACATGAGGAGGTGACATTTCGAGGAAGGATATCTTCGCATCAATCAAACATTTATTTATGTTTTTTCGCCTTGAGGATTCTAGACTTACCCCACAATTTATTTTAACAGCATACCAAAGAGTTGGAAATTTATAAACCTCTTACCTCGACAGATTACACTATGTTCCTATCTTAATAGCAGCACCATAGTGGATAGGTCAAGGTAAGACCGATAGTTTTCAATGTAAATGAAGTGTACACTATTGGTCTACTATAGCATATTTTTGTTTTATTCGCTTAGAATCTTTGTGAGAAAATGCTTGTTTGTCAAACAAGCCACCATGCAATAAATCAGCTGCCGATGTCGTGAATGTTAAAAGCACTCAGGAATAGATGTATAGCATGATGGGAAGTGTTTGGTTACACGGTAAGAACTAAACGAACTGTGACCTGTAAATCTTGTAAGGCAGGTGGGGCCGCTCTGTCAAATTTACCTAACAGCCGCTCTGAGCCTCATCAATCATATCGGGTGTGCGATCAAAACACCGGACTTAGCCCACACTCTCCTTGAGTCGTTCTTTGCATCACTTTCAAAGCATTTACAACTACCTTTTTATTTTTATTTAGCACCGCGTCTTACTACCCGTTTGGGTTATAAGCTTAAGTACTAATTACGTTAATGGATTAGGAATTAGGAAGGTTGAATTTAGAGGAAGTGGACCCGCCTTGGTGGCGTAGTTCGAACCTCGATCTCCCGTCCTTGGAAGTCGAGCTCAACACGACTAACGCGTTAGCTAACTACGTCACCGAGGCGGGTTACAACTACTTACTCTGCAAAACATCTTACAATTGAAGCAGTTCTGCGGGGGAGGCTGCTTTTTTTCAGCCAGTAGATTCTTTTAATCCGTATCCTGAAACTATGCTACATTTTGAATTTTATTTTATTGTTTGGTGATAGGAGGGTGTAGAAGAAAGGCTGGTTAAATACATGAGAAAGCAACATAATCTAAGATGGACATTGATTTCTTTAAAGTGTTTACTATCTTTGAAACTGTCGGATTCACAGTTCTTTTGCTGGTGAAACTTGAAAGAAACTGGTTAAATTCTTTTTTTGTCTTAGATTAAATATATTAATTCGGGGCTGGTGTTCGTTATATATATGTCAACTGTATCCAATGTTTATACATGTAATAATATCCACTCATTGCTACAACAATAAAATCCTATCAAACAATAAATGTATTAAATTAGTTAAATACTAAGCAAGAGATGACCGAACACTGAGTTTGCATTTTCAGAAAAAAATTCCTTGTAGGCCATATTAGATTAGTTTGCTCATAGCAGTAAACAAAATTATATATATATCCAATGCCGTAACAATTCAATATAATATATTATATTGAATCGCTACGGCATAGGATTGTATCTTTACGGCATAGGATTGTTTTAAAAATAACTCTGTCCGATTGAATCAAAAGCGTCACAATGACCCTCTCTTATTTACTACCCTCAACCATAGTCAAGATCTAGCACCGAGATAAATATTACCTGAATATAAATACACGTCTACTACATATACTGCATTCTCAAATCTAGCGGGGCTCCAACCAACACCGTCACCGGTGGTACAGGTGGTGGACCGAGATCGCCTTCCAGCAACAAGCAGAGCCCCACGGGGACGTGGCTGATCCAGGAGCTAATCCCCGAAGGAGGGTGGACCAGAAGACATTAAATACCAAGATGTCCACGGCTATTTCCCGCACATCGACAGGCGGAAATGGCTGAATGATAAGATATTGTTACCGTTGTAGGTTTGGTTGTTTATACTTATTATGCAAATAAATAAATGAGGTTCGCCTCGGTCTCCTCTCTCGTCCTGTCGGAAGTTCCGCTTCTTTTACCGCTGCGAAAAACAGTATAAAAGGAGTGGTGGGTCTCGAGAGAGGGGATCAACATATATAAAGATAAGGAACCATGTCTTACAAGTTTGAAGACTCAAACTTCTATTATTATAAAACAGCAAGGCCTACTGCCTGGTCTATCTTGATGAGGATTACAATGTTCTTAACAAGTGATAATAGAATATCGAGAGTCACTTGATACATTCCCTTGTTCTACATCATCTTTAGTTAGGCTCCATAATAGCTTGTTTGAAAGCAAGTTAAGAACATCGTAATCTTCATAAAGATATACCAGATAGTAAGTGTTATTGTTTTATAGTAATACAAGTTTGAGCCTGTTCCCGTGTCTTTAATGGTTGGCGTAGGTTTTGCATGCATATAACGCGACCTCAAACTAGCATATGAAAAAATAAATTTATTCCTCTATACTCTCTATTATTAACTATAAAAGATTTGAAAAAAGTGTGAATTTTTTCTAAAGAACCTGAAAATGAAGGTAATCTTGTTTTAAGAAAATAGTGGTAACCGTGATTACAAATTTATGAATACCAAAAGGAGTATCGGGAATATTGGTCCTAACTGTAACGTTACTTGGCATTGCCCATCCTGTGCAGGAAGGATTCAGTTCTCTAGACACGCGCTCTCTTCTACTGAGTGGAGCTAATATAGTTACTTCTCTTGTGTTCGTCCCCCAATTACCGCTCATTACGGCTCGTAGAGTAGTCTACTATATATAGCGACCCACTTCCTCCACACAGCGAGCGACAATCTGAATCGTAGCTAGTCTACCACGAGCTGGGCGGCTGCTCTTTGTAATCAAACACACAATAATATAATTTACCTGCATTTCACTTCTTCAGCTTGCTAACATCTACGTGTTATTCCTCTACTGGCTTTGTTTTTCGGCAGCCTCCATCTTATTTGTAAAAGAGGTGAGGGGGAATTGAAACTAAAAACAAGTTCAATATTTAAATGCAATACAGTAACCCCTTTAACTTTTTGTTTTACTTTTATTTTCAGACATTTTCATATAATGTGGAAACTAGGAAGAAACTGAATCTCTAAGATGTAACATTCTTTCTTTACATTGAAGAGACTTAATGCTGTTTTAATATTATATACTTTTCCCCGAAGCATATTGGATTTTTTTTATGTGAGGTTATTTAAGGTGCATTTTCTAAACACGCTATTTCAGCACACAACTTAATGAAGTAATATTAAGTAGTACTACTCACCCAAATTTAGCATCTAAATATATTAAATTAACTAATTTAAAAATGACACCTATACATGGAAATCGAGCCCGGGGCTTTGGCTTAGAGGCTTTGTTTTTATCGTATGGCATAAATGAGTGGAAGGGACATGCTATCCAAGTTTGGTCGCCTAATGTGTGGACTATCAGCCGCTCTGCTGGGACAGAGAGTTGCCAGGAGGTTGTCCACACGTCGTACCCGCAATGAGATAGTGGTGTTGATAGGGATAATGAAGGTGTGGAGCCGGGGTGAGTCTAACCTAACTTAACCAAACCTTGGAGACCGTTGAGATAATTCCCCTTAAGGTAAAACTACTCAAGTAGCAGCTGGTAATCGAACCCGGGACCTCTAGGCTCGTAGCCAGGTTCACTGACCACTACACCACGGGACCGGTTGATGTGTCACTGAGCCATCTAGAGAGCCCAGGATCATTCGTCACGTGAAGATTAAGGCAGAGTCTATAATAGACGTTTGGATTCAAGTAGCCGATGAGTTCGCACGTCTATCACAGACTCTGCTCTAAACTTTGAGTGAAGAATGACCTTGACCATGGGAATATTTCCTGTTAGTTCATTTATAGAGCATTGGTGCGCATAGCCAATGGTCCCGGGTTCGATTAACATGTCCAGATGTCGTTTTTCAACTAATTTATTTTTACTGGAGTATGACACCACCCAACACACGCCTTTATCCGTACAATAGCTAATTTTCACCTAAATATATACTAGTTAGGTGGCAGGACAAACCCGTGGACAATAATAAGTATTATATGTATTTAGTTTAGCAACACCACTTGAAATAAGGCCGAAGTTGCTCAAATTTGTGATTTACCACTCTCAACAACCAAGCTACGTTGACCGATATCCAAACCTATCAGGTTTGCTTTGAAACTCGTAAATGGCTAAATATTTATTTTTCTATATCAATATAGGATATATCAGTCTTATCAAAATGCTTGTGATGAAAAAATAGTTCCCATATTATCAATGGTCGATCACAATAACAGCATATTAATACCTGTAATAGACGCATGCAGAAAAAAATTCATCACTTTTATTTTATTTATAAAATTTGGAAAGTCAAATTACACTTTCCTAACCTAAGACACCACACCTAAAAGTAGAAAGTTGAATATTTTCGCACAAGGATAATTATGTAGACAGCTGATGCTAAATGTGTTTATATAATAATATTCTAAAATAATTCGTATACAAATACTGCTTATTAATGTCAAATTATTTTTATATAGGCTATTAATAGAAAAATACGGTGATTATTTTAGAGGAGCTGCTAATATATGTTTATTTTAACATTTACATATTATAATTATTATATTTGCGGGTTTGAAAATGGTATTTAACTTTTGTAACTGTTAAGCCAAAACAATTGCTTGGAGAGGTATTAAGATGAATTGGAATTTCGTGTATTTTAGATATAATGAAATTCTAAGATAAGAGGTCATTTTAACCAAAGGTTATTTATCAACTTTTGAACTAAATGTTGATCCGATAGTTGGCAGTTATTTTTATGTATCTTTTTCGAAGGTGAAAATATAGTTAAAAAGGGAAATGATTATTAACCTGGTAAGGTTATACGCCTAACGACTGATTACGCTAATGTGTTAGTGATTAGGAAGGTTGAATTTAGAGGAAGTGTACCCCCATTTTAATTTAGGAATAGGGGGGAACTACCCTCAATACACCCAGGTGGGATTTGAAACCCAATCGCTCCTTCATCGGCAGTCTAGTTTATTGGGAGAGTGACGCCTTAGACCACTCGGTCACCGAGGCGAGTAAAAAGAGGAATAATTCTATTGAACCGATCAATATAATTTATTAAATAAGGGGCACATGATTTAAAATTGCGTTTAACCAAAACTGTGTTTTAGCTTCTACTTAAAATGAAATTTAATTTTAGGTACCACATGGTTACCAAATAATGATTATGTGTAGGCCTACTTGACAGAATGCTATTGATAGCAGGTTTTGCTGCTTTATTTTGAACTGTAGAAGCTGCTATAAATCAAGACACCATCGTGCAATGCCTGCTCTACAAATAAAAACTGTGATTCATCTACCCTCACAAATACATACCAGAACTAATTTTTACTTTGTTTTGGGGTGCCGTAGATCCGATGTTTGCTGAAATATTATTTTCATGGTTAGCTGAGCGCTTAACACGCTTGACTTTCATCCGCTAAGATCGTGACCGGCTTCGGTGGGCATGACCTTTTTCAAATTGTCGTTTTACATCACGCCAGAAAAATGCTGGCGTATTTCCTTTTAATTCGTCCTCGGTTTGTTCACCTGAGCCCGTATCTACGGCCACACAGTCTCGTTTTGTTTGGTTTGTCAGGGACGGGGAGGTCAGGGTAAATATCTATTTTGTAAAAAAAACAACCAGTCCACCCAACTGGGATCCGAACCCCAACCTCCTCAATACCAGCAAACCAAACTAGATGAACCTGGCATATGCAGCTTACCCATCGATACGGGATATTTTGCAAACATTCCGTATTTTGATTGTTCTAATAATAATAATATTGCGCGTCTGGGCTACATCACTCATAGCCCAGTAGTGAAAGATTATCCAGTACTAATGTACCGCTGCCCATGGTACTCCCGAATGTAGTAATCTTACCTCCTTTCCGTGGAGGCTCTTTAGAGAAAGGTTAAATATAGAACCTCTTTTTATCAATCCTAGTCTCGTATCTCTGTAAATATGCTTAAAAAGTCATTGAAAATGAACTAATGTCACATTTTCTCCAAAAATATATTATCAATGGTAATACATAATAAATCATACTAATCGGTTGATGCATACAACTAGTGAAAGTTTTCCAGTAAGCAGTGAGCACCGAAATCTCATCTGTGTGAAGTGATTCTGAATAGTGAAGATTGACCTGAGCAGCAAACGATGGTGGTAGTGGTGGTGGGGGATGATGATGTTGATGATGTAATGTAACGTTATGTGCTGCGGTTGAGAAGCAATTTCCCCTCGGGGCATCTGGGTGCAAATTGGTTTTACGGGTTCGAGCTGTTGATAAACTGCGCGCCCTCGGGGGCTGACGGCGGCAATATAGCGCGAGAGTTTGATCTGTTTTAGTTGCGTATTAGCGTCTGATGGGTTCTCAGGTGTAGTGGCGCGGGACAGATATTCTATCAACTGTCTGAATTGGTATTATTCCCGTCGCGAGTATCTTGATTTTACTGGCCCAAGCGTTTATCATGAGCTCTAACTACTACCCTGTCCTCTCATCCTTGCCGGGATTAGAACACGAATCTTGGGGGAACCCTCAGATGTGCTCACATACACGGCAGGCCTACTTTGTGGTTAGTAGTTCGAAAAAAGGAATGATTTTGAGCATGTCTGACGCTAGAATAGTAATCTCAAGAGTCCCTCAAAGCAGGCAGGAAGTTGTGAATACCATACTGTAAAATCAACATGTTTTTAAAGGCCTTAAATATGTTTAAAAATACGAACGTGAAGTCAAAAAGTCGGCCAGTAATTTCTATCGACACATACATTTGGTTGCTTAGACCTATATCAACCGGTTCAAAAGTGGTTCTTTGATATTTTACTGTAAATCTTATCACGGAAATTCGAACCTTTTTCAAAGTTTATTTTCATTACCATAGATAGCAGGAGCTGCCGTGAAATTAGGTTTAATGCAGTATCATTATCTGGTGGAAATTTTTGAAATTAAGTGTAATTGGAAATTTTAATTTAATTTTAACACCGCGTCTTACTACCCGTTCGGTTTATACGCCTCTGTACTAATAACACTAATGGTTTAGGGATTAGGAAGGTTTAATTGAGAGGAGGTGCATCCGGATTTGCGTGGAAGGAAAGTGGAAGTCCATTTAGGAAAAAAACCCAGCTTAATTACACCCGACCGGGATCGAACCCCGATATCCTCGTGTTCGGCAGTATAGTCCAATACGAGAGTAGTGCTTTAGACCACGTGGCCACCAAAGCGGGTAGTTGGAAATTACATTACAAGAAAATGTGTAGGTCTTGACCCAGTCTATGTGGAGTTATTAAAAGAATGTTGAGAAAAAAAACTTACAGTGATAATAGTTTATGTATTATCAATATATCTCGTTAGTGTTTTATCGTAAGAGTATAATCTCTGAATATATTTACTTAAACATGTTTATTTGTTTTATTATAGATAAACGAACAGACTACCAAGTCATGGAATGTCAAGTCCAAAGAGAAAATTCTAAAAATTATGAAAAATGTATCCTTTACATTTGTCAGCAAGATTATCAAAATAACTTGGACTTCAAAATAGGTGCATAGTTGATAAAATGCTGATCTTAACCACAGTGGTACCAATATGAATGTGCAGGTCTAAATAAGGACTATAATGGAGAGTGTTTTATGGGTTTAAATTGTGCAAACTATAGCTCATCTGACACAATAGTAGAAAAAAAAAAATTCATAAAACCTGCAGTGGTTTAACAAAGTAGTTGATTTAACACTTACCACGGAATAAGAAAACTGTTGGATGTTTTCTAAAATTAAAACAAAATACTCAATGGAAAAAGGTTAAAATTTTAAAAATAACCACTAAAAGTCCTAAACTTAAAATCACTGTAAGTTTTTTCTCTCCATAAATTAAGTGTCATGGAAGCGTATAACCCGAATGGGTAGAAAGGCCTGTTGCCAAAATAATTATTAAAAAGGTGTAGCAATATAAAAAAAATTGAAAACACAACTTTTAACAAATATTTTAGAGGAAAGTAAACATGTTTTTTTAACCGCGTCTTACTACCCGTTAGGGTTACACGTGCTTACGCTAATGTGTAATGGTAGAGTGATTGTGAGATGAAATGAAGGACCTACAGCTTAACGTGGAATCCGAACCACGGTGGAGGTCTGGCATTCCTCTCATTCACAAGATATCTTGTCAGAGGTGAAGGAAGGGTTTGGTAATCAGATAAATCTGTGCCGGGACCGAGGATTGAACCCCGGACCCATAGCACAGAAGTCTGACACCTTACCCCTAGAACACCAGGTCACCCAATAATGCTAATGGTTTTAGGGATTAGGACGGCTATATTTAGATAAAGTGTACCGCATATGCGTGGAGACAGAGAGAGTGGAAAAAAACTATTTAAAAAAACCTCATGATACCGGACTGAGATTCGAACCTCGTTATCACTGTCATCGTCAGTCTAATCTACAAAGAGAGAAGTGCCTTAGACCATGTGGCCACTGAAGTAGGTTAAAATTAATCTCAAATGATCTCGATCTGATTTTATTGATATACCAACTTTATTCATTACTTTATTTCCTCTTTTGGTTATTCGTAGATTACTCAATTATTCACGAGAGTCCAAAATATTGTAAAATAGCTAGATATCTAAAAATAACTATCGTTTATTATAATACAGTTTTACACTATTACATTGATATATATATATGAATTATCTCAAATGTTTTTAATAGATGTGTCTGCTATAGTCAAATTTTATATCATATTTCGTTTTTGTGGTTTAAATCATTCTGGCCAGGGTTGACCAAAGCTTTGGGGGATAGTTATTTGAAGTTTTGCCGGCAGAAAATAATATAAATCATTGACATACAATTATCACAATTGGCAAGCTTCTGGTAAAAGCATCAATATCTAAAATATGGACATTGATGTGATTGCAACGGAATCCAGACTTCCTGGATTAGATATGAGCCTGCCAGTAGAACATGTAAAAACTGAGTGAATTCTGTCGATAATAATGACTATTTTAAAAATAAAATAAAGAGATTATCTATAATCTGCCAGTATTTTTGTAAATTTTTTTTAGTCTCGTCCATGGTAATTTTATTATAATCAATAATTAAATTCTACTCCGATGGGGTTGAAATGTAGTTTCTCGCCTTACAGGCTAGAAATGTATACCACTAAACTTTTTATAAATGCACTCCCAAGCACAAATAACCCCATTTGGTTGTTAATCTTAAACAGCCTATAAATAACAATTAACGTACCCGCTTCGGTGGCCGAATGGTCTAGGGTGCTACTCTTGCAATAGCTGAGACTGCCGAGGTTCGAACCCGGTCGTGTACACGAAGTGTGCTGTTTTCTAAATGGTTTCTCATTCTCCCTTCACGTAAATGCGGCTGCACTTCCTCTAATTTAAACCTATTACATTAAGTACATAGGCGTATAACCTGAACGGATAGTAAGTCGTGATAAATAAATTTAAAAAAATATGTTTTAATACGTTTAACGCAAAGTTAGCAACGACTTAAGCAGAGAAAATGCTAATTTTGTGGGAATGCACCAGTATTTAACTGAAAAGATAGTATAAAATCAGTAATAATAATAATAATAATACTTAACACCGTGTATTACTACCCTTTAGGGTTGTACGCGTACGTACTTACTACACTAATGGGCTAGGAATTGGCAGGGTTGAATATAGGGGAAGTGAACCCGTATTTGCCTTGAAAGTGGGAAATCGTTTAGGAAAAACCCCTCCTGTTCACCCGAGTGAGATTCTAACCTCAATCTCCCCGTCCTCAGCAGTCTATCTCAACACGAAACTAGCGCGTTAGCTAACTACGGCACCGAGGCGTGCTATAAAATTAGTAAATTAATTGAAAAGCTATCCCTAATGAGGCTGGTTGGACTCTAACCTTCTTTGTGATCAACCCTTCCGATCATAAAATAGTGCCTCTCCAGGAATGCTACCTTTGTAACTTTTCACCTAGCTCCACTCTAGGTGGAGATTTATCGAACAGAATATTAATGGACCAAAGTATATTTTAACACCCTACACAATCCTGGAGTTTTAAGTCCTTGCATTATACAAGCCAAAGAAAATAAAACAAGTTTATTTGATCATTTAAGGTTGCTCAGGGTTATTTAGGGTCGTATTCGTGATCGAGATTTGGAGGTCAACTGTCCAAATGCACACTCTTAGATTTTTAATTCCATTCCATTTCTGGGAATTGAACTGGTATCTTTAGAACTGAATGTATATGCATTATTAACTAATATTTTTTTATTTGAGGTATTTAACATGCATTCTCTGCACAGACTGATTATATTAGTACACGACTTATAAACTAACTTAAATCCGGAACAAACACCACACCCAGCCCACCGAACGTTACTTAATCACTGTGAAAGGGCTAACCCACATTTTATAAAATAAACAATTCAGCCTTGCTGATAATCGAACCAGTAATTTTTCATTCAGAATTCACAAACACTACTCACTGAGCTAAGGTACCAATTGTACCAATTGGGTAATTAGATGGTTTTAAATAATTTTACTTGGATTAAAATGCTTTGCAATTATTTTGTTTCAAAAGCACACTTTAAAATTTCATTCGAGCACAAACAAGGCATCGCTGCGAAGTCCTACCTATGCGTAATTGGTTAGAAAAACAGCGATATTTATCTAAGATTTCAGACTTTAAAATTCTCTAGGAGTGTTTAAAAAGGTGAGCATCTCGAACTATGTGGGAGTTTGTTGCGTGTTCCAATTACCGAAGAACAAGTCAGTTCCGTACCGCAGTGCAGCGAACTCCCAGTGCGAGCGCTCGATATCTCCACGAGCGGACACTACGGCGTTCCTCGTGCCCCACCACTGGTATCCAAACTGTGTTCCGTCATAATTATCTCAGGATACCTTTATTGGTTTTCCACACCATAGAATAACATCAGTGATTAGGATTGACAATTTCTTAAAATATGAATAAAGGTGCAGTCAGAAAATGTGAGGTTTTCAGTTTGTTTTATACTTGTAAAATTTAATATTCGTTATTATATGTTAATAATATTAGTGTAAAGTATTGTATAGGGGCTCAATCATTATCGTTTATAGTTCAAGGGTTCTTTCAGTCCTTAAAAGTTTAAGAACCCCTGCCCTAAACTATCGGTTTGAAACCAGTCAATCACACGGTAATTTTCAGTCGGTCTCATGCGTAGTTAAATGTAGATATTTGCGTCTTCCAAACTTCCAAACATTGCAAATACTCACACATAATAATAATAATTATTATTATAGCACCGCGTCTTACTACCCGTTCGAGTTATACGCACTTACACTAATGTGTAATGGTAGGCTGATTGTGAGATGAAATGGAGGACCTACAGTTTAACGTGAGATCCGAACCACGGCGGAGGCCTGGCATTCCTCACATTAACAAGTTGTGATTAATACACGTCTTGTCAGAAGTGAAGGAAGGGTTTGGCAATCAGATAAATCTGTGCTGAGACAGAGGATTGAACCCCGGACCCCCAGAACAGAAGTCCGACACCTTACCCCTAGACCGCCATATCACCATTTTTTGCATCATCGTGAACAGTGACATGTGAATTCAAGCTAATGGTCAGAAATTTAATCAAACAATATAAATCAGATGTATAATCCATTTTATTTCCTAACAATTTACTGATGGATTAATAAAAATATATGGGTATCACACTTCAACAAAAAACTTTTTTTCGTGAAAATGAACTTTAACAATGTGTCAAGAAAAAGTATTTTTCTAAAATCATAATAATAATAATCGTAGAAACTACAAGAGTATATATTTTTGCAAAATTCAAGAACTATATGCTCGAGGAAAATTTTTCCAATTCAAAAATTAGCCAGCATAACCATAGTTAGTGCTCGTTACTACGTTACTAGACAGTATTCCTCTCGCTATGTCAAAAAGATGAACAATTTCAGTAGGTATACATTGACACCTCACACTGTGAGCCGTGGGACATCGGGGCACGTTGCTGATACACTAGATAAAGAGTTGGGATTGTTTAAAAACATAACACTGATCTAAACACTTATTTCCTTGTTACTCTGACTCATCGCTAGTCACTTCACCTAAAGTCTGTTCACGGTAGGAATGGTTTTCTGAAAGGCCTTTTTCACTACCAGAAATCTATTATATAGTAGGATATTGGTAGGAAAAAGGACCTTTCAGAGAGTAATTCCTACCGTGAATGGAGTATAGCTATACTCTGTGGCTCTGACGAGGATCGAGTTGTTCGTCCCTCCGACATTGTTCTAGGGAAGTGTCAGCCACACAAAGTCTACTCTTGTCGGTCCTCCCACGCCGCAGTCGCATATATTGCCATTTCGTTCATCGTAATTCTGTTCATTCTAGCATAAGAAACGTCACTAACATCGCCCTCACCAACAGCGTAGTCAGCAACTGCGCCCTCTATAACGGCATCAGCACCCGCCTCAGTGACCTCATAGTCTAAGCCCTAAAGGCATCAATCTCGCCGTAGACTGGACTCTCGAGGATGGGGATATCGAGGTTCGAATCTCGTTCGGGTGTACTGTGGGTGGATTCACCTAAATGGGTTTCCACTCTCCCTCCACGCAAATGCGGATACACTTCATACTTAAAACCATTGGCGTAATTAGTACATATGCGTATAATCTGTACGGATACCAAGACGTTGTGCTAAAAATAACTAGAAAAACAGCATTAGCGTTTACGCACACGCGCAGACTCGATATTATTCACAAACAACATTAACTGTTGAGTCGCGTGCTCCCTCCCAAGCGTTTTCACGTTTTCAACTCTACTACACGTTGTGTTATGTCTACACAAGTTGACTGTGTTGTGTGTTGGCATCTCCACTGTCCCGATATCAACCTCCAGCGAGTCTACTTTTTATTTCGATGATAAGACATTTTATTTTTATAAATACGATGGTTAATTTCAAGTCTTCTTGAACGCTTTTCCTGTT
Source organism: Timema shepardi (assembly GCA_902151425.1). Classification (NCBI taxonomy): domain Eukaryota; kingdom Metazoa; phylum Arthropoda; class Insecta; order Phasmatodea; family Timematidae; genus Timema; species Timema shepardi. The sequence goes on along the minus strand of CABFVX010003463.1, from coordinate 33,629 downwards.
GTTGTTTTTTTACAATAATGTTCTCTGTGCCACCATGCTGATCTATGTTTCTAATGTGTCCCTTTGTTCCGTCATCTTGATTTTAATGTATCGTTTTAACGATGCTCTTTATTCCGCCATTTTGGTGTTCATTGATGTCATTTTTTCAACCATCTTCCTTTTTTATGTAGGTAATTTTCTCTGCCATCTTGCTGCAATGCTACTCCGAAAGGGCTTAGGGGATTTCTGTTAATCTCTGACTATCCGCGGCTTATAAATCCTGAGTATTCGTGGATATTTTCTCCATAATTTTTAACCAAACGCAACCACCAATATCCCACTTCTGACACCAATTTAACTAGGCCTTGGACTCGTGGGCCGTTCACACCTTACCGTGGGAACCGTCGGTTCAGTTTTAGGATATGGGGCCACGCTATTGATCAAACACGTCTAAAGACACACAGAAACTAATATACAATGTGTTTATTGAAAAATTAATCAAAATAATAATAATATTTAGCACCGCGTCTTACTACCCGTTCGGGTTATACGCTTTAAGTACTAATTACGCTAATGGATTAGGAATTAGGAAGGGTGAATTAGATGAAATGAACCCGCATTTACGTGGAGGGAGAGTGGAACACCATTTTAGGAAAAACCACCCCCACTTCACCCGACCGAGATTCGAACCTCTATCTCCCCGTCCTTAGCAGTCGAGCTCAACACGACTAGTGCGTTAGCCAACTACGCCACCGAGGCGGGTTAAACAAAATACATATACTAAATTGAAGACCTGGTGGTCTAGGGGTAAGGTGTCAGACTTCTGTGTCACGGGTTCAGGGCTCAAATCCCGGTCCATCTGGGGATCTGGGGATAGTGGAACTCGCCTTAAGGCTGTCCCCACCTCAGAAATGAATTCCTCCGTACGACAGGAGAGCAGAGGCAGGACAAAGTCGAATGGCCAAGATCTATAGCAGGAGTCCCCAATTATGTTTGACGGAGATCCGTTTTAAAAACTCGACATACTTCCGCGGTCCGGCAAAACTTTAACAGTGACTCAAGGCCTATAGGACCATAATAATTCAAAAAGGTGATTTTCTTTCCTTTTAGTTATTTTACTTATTTATTAATGCTGGCCTTTCGTGTCTACTACCCGCCCGCCACCCGAAATAACATCATTGCTTTTATTTATCGCTATCTCGTCAAGGTCCTTAAAAAAGTTTCTTCAGTCCGGATGTGGACCGCGGTCCGCCATTTCCCCCACCCTCAAGTACTAGATTAGATACAATCCAACAGTTGCTATTGATAAAGAAAGATATCTACTATATGTATACATGTGTATGCCACGTGTCAAATGACGTTTCCGTTATTTTTATTCTGTTCGCCTTCATAATGGTCAGATCTATTCACTGTATTCTATTCAATATTTCACTATTTTTTTCTATCTTTTATTAAGCTTTCTTATATTTCGAACCATTTCCCCACAAGTTGTTGTGTACACAGTCAAGAAAGAGACAACCACTGCTAGAGCTGCAAGGGTTTGTTTGGTCTTTGGCCGGATGTTTGGCTATTCAGCGTGTCACTCTCTAGAATCCGGGACAAGACACTCATGGTTGGACGAGTTCTCCGTGATGAGGTTTACCACATTAGAGTGTCTCAGGGCCTGACAATGGCATATCTCTCACATCAAACCTAATAACTTATAAAAGGTAAATAAATATGTTGCGTATAAAAAGTGCCTTAAAAAGCTTTATTAGATCCTCGACACATCGCGCAATTGTGAAACTGCTAGAGAGGAGGCTGGCTGCTTTGACCCTGAGTCCCTGCTACCACTCTCATAACATATTGTGAAACTGCTAGAGAGGAGGCTGGTTGCTTTGACCCTGCGTCCCTGCACCACTCTCATAACATATTTTATGAATCTCATAGTTTTTTTATTACCGCGTCTTACTACCTGTTTAGGTTAAATGAATATACACTAATTACACTATTGCGTTAGGGACAAGGAAAGTTGAATTTAGAGGAAGTGCACCTGCGTTTGTATGGAGGAAGAGTGGAAATACATTTCGGACAATCAACCTTAATACACCCAACCGGGATTCGAACCTTGATTTCCCCGTCATCGGCATTCTAGTCTAACACGAGAGTGACGCCTTAGACCATGTGGCCACCCAAGCAGGTCATAGTTCTATTTAAATAAGGCAACAAAATCTTCATAAATATAACACATTAATTAATCAGAAGCAAAGTAAAATGATTCACCTAGAAATATTACCAAAACTCTTTTACTGAAAAGAAGCGCATACTTTATAGGATTTATAGGAGCATAATTGATATATTTTAAGGGGGCTAGCTATAAAATAGGATTATTTACACATTTAAGAGCACTTTTTAAAAAACTTAGTTTTTTTAAAATTAAATTTGACTAAAGACTCAATTAAGGAAGGATAAATAAAATCACAACGCATACAAATATGATATAATGATTATAAAACGACGCTGAAAAATATCATTTAAATTCTGTATGCGGCTTGCACATATATTTTCTTTAAAAAAAATTAGATTCTCTTACTTTTATTCAAATTTTTGTAAGTTAACGCGTACAAATGTCAGTTACTGTGTCCATTGAAGATGAGAAGTAGGCATTAGTCACATTCTCTATGGAAACCCCCCCAACTAATAGCTATATTGTACATGAATATTAGAAGAAATTGTAAGTTCGGAGGACAACAAAGCGAAGCAAAATGACTTTATCCAGTTAGGACGAAGTCAAATAGCTACTACATTGTTCACGGAGATTGAGGACAAAAACAGTCATATTGTTAATGTTGAGTAGTTTCATTGTTCATGTTGAGTGAAGGTGTAAAATAGTTCAGTGCTCATGGAGATTTAGCATAAACTGCAAATAAATTCTCCCACTCAACACATTGCATGTAACTACCGTGTAGATTACGAAAGAGAAGAGGAGTACAGTATTTAACGCGTGGGATCTGTTAACATAACGGTTCCCAGCCCCAGGGTCGTGACACAAATGAGGGTCGCAAGGAGGCTCCTAAGGGTCGCGGGAAGGTCAATGAAAAAAATTAATTTGTCAACAACTATGAGATTTTGTAATTGCAAATCAATTGTGAAACTCTGGCATGAAGGAATACTGAAATACTCGTTGATAAATGGTGTGAAGAAAAAAAAAGAATTCACATCCACTTAACACACGTTCGAGTCGGTGACGCCCATTACTCCAACGCGCCTAATGCATAGCCTTGAAATACCAAGACTACGGTACTGGCTACAAACTATCTCCAGGGTGGGTTGATAGTATATAAACTAGTCATTCTGTTTCCATCCTTTTCTCTGACAAATTGTATTGCTTGTTTTTCCTCACAATACAGACATAAAAGTTCACGACTCAAAGTTCTCGCTCATGAGTGCGAGAGGAATATAGAGACCTATAAGGACCACGACCCTATCACACGCCTAGGTGGCGTAACTAGCTGACGCGCTAGTTTCGTGTTAAGATGGACTGCCGAGAACGGAGAGATTCAGGGTTGAATCTCACTAGGATGAACTGGGATAGTTTTTTCCAAATGGTCTTCCGCTACCACCATGCAAATGCTGGTTCACTTACTCTGTATTCAACCTTTCTAGTTCCTAATTCATTAGCGTAATTATTACTTAAGTGTATAACCCGAGCGGGTAGTAAGACGTGGTACTAAGTATTATTATTATTATTATTATTATTACAACATTTGATTGCCAAAAGCTGTTAATTGGGGACATATATCTTGCTCCCCAAATAACAGTCTAAGCATTTAAGAACTACTTTACATTTCTTGAAGGTGTTTTGGCAAACTACCCCTATCGAATGATACTACTCGGTGATTTTAACTGCTCCCAAATTGATTGGAAATATCATCATGCTCAGAGCATTTCGCATTTCTACATTAAATTTAAAGCTACTCAACTTCTTGCTTCGACCAACATATTAGGATTAGAACAACTTAATGAAGCTGATAATGACACCAACCTCCTTGACCTTGTTTATGATAATTTCAACCACCCCTTAGTAACTCATAGCTCTCAATCACTGGTGAATATTGATTTAGCACATCCGTCCTTATTGATTTCACTTGATGTACCTATTGCTACTAAAATTAATGACACCCCAGCACATATATTATCTATGCACGTGGTGACTACCTTAACTTTACAATGAGCTGGCCACTGCTGATTGGTCTTGTGTTTATTCTACTACAGATGTTAATTTGGCTGTAGATCATTTTACCAATTTAGTCCAAAGGTAAATCAAAACGCATATTCCTCGAATTACTATTCTTAATTCATCCAAATATCCGAATTGGTTTTCTTCTTCTCTTAAATACTATATTAGGGTAAAAAAACAATTTATTTTCTAAAGGCTGTGCCAGCATTTTCAGCCCTCTGTTAGCCTATATCTTTAACATTGGCCTGTAAAATGAAACTTTTCCTCTTACATGGAAACAATCTGTAGTCATACCTATTTATGAAAAAGAGGCAAAAACAAATGCTTGTAATTATTTAACAATTTCTCTCTTAAACACTTTCTCCAAAGTATTAGAGAAAATCATACATGAGCATACTTTCCACCACCTTAGAAATAAACTTTCAGATAATCAACATGCCTTTATAAAAAATAGATCTACTCTCACTAATTTAGTAGAATTTCTTGGGCATGTTGCCCCTCAAGTCTCTGCCCAAGGTCAGGTTGATGCTATTTATTTTGACCAAAGTAAGGTATTTGATTTATATCAGCATAGCATTTTACTCTCTAAACTTGGTAATTTTGGACTTTCTCAATCATATGTAAATTGGTTCAGCAGTTATTTGTATAAAAGATCATTCACTATTAAAATTGATTCATACACCTCAAATACATTTTTAGCCCCCTGTGGCATACCACAGGGTTCTAATTTAGGTCCTCTTTTCTTTAATGTGTTTATTGATGTCATTGGTAAATATTTGAACTCGTTTAGCTCTTTACTCTTTGCTGATGATGTAAAATTATCAAATCAATCGCAGATTGTATAAATTTACAAAATGATGTAAATGGTATTCTACAATGGTCTTTTGAAAGTGGAATATCTCTTAATAAATCTAAGACCAAATCTATATATTTTACTTATAAATTGAGCAATGAAATCATAGTTCGCACCCATTATATCAATGATGTTGGTGGTGTTCTCCTGGATAGCAAACTTTATTTCCACTATCATGTTGACCGTATAATTTCCCAATCATTGTAATTACTTGGACTTATTAAGTTTATTACTTCATCATTTAAGAAAGTTGGCTGTTTTTTATGTCTGTACTACGCCCTGGTTAGATCTAAGTTACAATATGCCACTGTTGCTTGGAATTCCATTACCTAACTGACTCTCTTTGGTTGTAAAATGTTCAAAGAAAATTTGTCGCTGCGTGCTACGATAAATTCCTTACTAACTGAATGTATTATGAATATGACAGAATTCAACCTCTAAGGGCTCCAAACTCTCTTCTCACGTGGACTTTATTGTGATGCCCTCTTTGTTTTTAATATTTTCAATAGCAAAAAAATGTCGGTGACCTGGTGGTCTAGGGGTAAGGTGTCGGACTTATGTGTTAGGGGTCCGGGGTTCAATCCTTGGTCCCGGCACAGATTTATCTGGTTACCAAACCCTTCCTTCACCTCTGACAAGACATCTTGTGAATGTGGTAATGTGGGGAATGCCAGGCCTCCACCGTGGTTCGGATTCCACGTTAAACTGTAAGTTCTCCATTTCATCTCACAATCACCCTACCACTACACATTAGCGTAAGTACATATAACCCGAACGGGTAGTAAGACATGATGCTAATAATAATAGTAATAATAATAATAGTAGTAGTAGTAGTAGTAGCAAAATTTCTTGCAAATTTGCCCTTGATCATGTAGGCGTTCATATACCTTCTCGGGCTTCTCGTAATCCAAAATTATTTTCTCTCAATAGCTCTTATAAGGTGAGCCCTATAGGTCGTTGTAATCATAGCGCCAATTCTAGATTTGTCGAATTCGACTTCTATCATAAAAGAAAAGCTAAACTCGGAGAGCTATTTAAGGAAATCCCATATCACTAATTTATCATGTAGAGGTGTTGCATATAATATTTGAATTTACAATCTTCTGATATATTTTTTGGATATTGTTACTGCTTTTAACCACTCTTTAGTTATTTGTTATTATTGCTATTTTTTATTCTTATCATTATTAATTACTATTTTTTCCGTAACTATTCAACAGTATATACAATTATTAAGCTATTATTGTTTATCCTATATTCTCGTGTAATTATATATGTATTTGTAGGGTACTTGTGTACTTTTTAATGCTGGCCTGTTATAGGTCCTACGACTGTTGACCAGCATTATTATAAAGGAAATTGAAATTGAAAATTATTATTATTATTCCTTATCGTTCAATACTGATGTTAACGCATCTGATGATTCAGGGACTTATTTCTCTTAGTTGTTATACCAATTCAGGATCTGTATAGCAATTAAGTATTTTACTGTGGCAAACATTAAACAAAGTCATTTTGCTTAGCTCCAGAAAACATATACATGTATGTTAGTAACTGAGGGGGACTTGTCTGCAGTGTCTGTGCTTATTGAAAACTCGAGAGGGAGTGTCGAAGAATGAGCTTTTGACTGTCAAGTTGGGCTTTAAATCTTTTTCGATTAATTTTTTTTTACTATATAAAAGTTATTTTAATTAATCCAATTAACTTGATTAAATAAATTCATTTAATAAAAATTATATTTAATTGAAACTAAATTAATTTTTCTTGCAAATGTTCATAATGTGATAGCTAGAAAAAATTATGATATCAACCTTCACGTAATTATACGTCAAGCTATGTAATTTGCCATTGTCACTTTTGCTATCTTATAGAAAAATACTAATATTTAATTAATAATACATTAAAATGTTATCAATGTTGATCACAATAAATACGTCTGTATTTGCTAAAAGGTTATTCAAGCGTAGATTCGTAAAAAAAAAAAATTGCGGTATAAATGTGCTGGAATTTCGGGTCTCCACGAGTGGAAAAGATTATATTTAGGATCGCGATCAAAAAAGTTTGGGAAACATTGTGGTAACGGCTAAGATCGGGAAAGGGAAGTTAGACCCATAACTATCGTAACTCCACGCTACAGAATTTATAACATGATCGCTTTTTCGATAGTAGGGTACCTTTGCTTTAGTCGGGTTGTTCTGGAAAATGCTTAGTGGCGAGGATAGTGTAGTGCGAGTTGCTCTTTCCAAGGCCGGCGCAAAGTGGCAACTTAAAGGCCGCCAGAATAGTACAAGAAAGTAAAAATTAAATTTATAAAATGCGATTTATTCAAATTACTTTAATAATTGATAACCCACATGACTTAAGGCGTTACTATCGCAATAGACTACCGGTTAGGTATACTGATGGTCTTTTTCATAAATTATTTTCCATTCTCTCTCTTCACGCAAATTCGGGTACATTTCCTCTAAATCAACCTTTTTAATTCCTAATACATTAGCGTAATTATTACATTAACGTATAACACGAACTGGTAACACATCTTTCACAATAACAAGATAACTATCTTATAACCCAATAGGCTTTGTGAACAATGTATCCACTTTACTAAGTGGAATTCCTCGCAAGTATCTGGACAAGGCCAGGTTGATGCTATTTATGACGATCAAAGTAAAACTTTTGATTTACTTTATTCTCTCAAAACATAACAATTTTGGTATCTCATTTTATTATTAAATTGATTTTGAAAACGGTATATTTTGATATTAAAATATACACGGACACTTCCAACTTTATAACTAGCCCGAGAGTACAATTTTTGTCTCCTTGTATTCAACGTGTTTAATGATTGCACCAGTAAAATTATTTTATTAATTTAAACTTTTTGATTTTTGCTGATTATCTCACACTTAAAATAAGTTATATTAACTAATGGATTGTTGCAGAGATGACTGCAGATTATTGGTCTAAAATGTATTCTAAGCTTTTTATTGGGGGAAGTTTTATATAATAAGCTCCACTCGACTTTATAGCTAAAAGTCTACTCCTCAAAGGTTATCAACCTTGCATATATATTTTAGCTTTCGGTGTTTAATTAGAATCAAAACGTATATTTTCCCCCTTCAGGCCACGATTAGAATTTAAAATGATCCATCTCGCAGTTCTCTATGTTTTTTCACCCAAACCACTCGAGTAAGAATCGAGCTGTTATCATATTTAACCAAAGATAAATATTATGTTTAATATTATATAATTATACACATCATAGTTTCCATGTTGATGTAAACAAAGAATTATGGCACAGATGACCCACCGCCCCCACGGAAGGAAAATATTGAAATGTGCTTGTGAAATTGGGTTTTAGTTCTAGGCAACTATTTTTTCCGATATCCTTGACATCTTAATCTTTAAAATGAGTGTTTGTTTGTTTTTACAAATCTGTTAAACCGTTTTCTCGTAATTTTTATTACTGGAAATGGGCTTATCAAATTATATAGAATATTATTTTTATTTATAAAATGTCATTAGTGGCATATGACAGTGATCTGTCTATTAATAAATACAAAACTTAATAATAAATATCTTTTACCTAGAAAATCAGCCCTGCTTTTTTCATTGCCTCCATATTAACTACCTAGATGTTCTAGACAACAAACATTTCTTAACTACCGTGATGACCATATCATTATTTACTCATTACGTTTATCACCTCATTCATTTACTGCTCTTTAAGCATGTACTTTGCTTTACTCAATAAAAAACTTGAATATGCGAGTGTGGTTTGGAATGCAATAATAAACTCTTTCAGATTAGAAAGCGTACATCGTAAATTTGTTACTGCCTTCTATGGTACATTCCTTTTAAACCGATTTTATAATATTTATGCCAGCATTCAAAACGTTTTAAGGCCCTAAACTTTCTTCTCATGCAAACGTTGTCATGTCATTTCTGTTTTTATTAATTTCAATAGTATCATTAACCGCCTCGGTGGCGTAGTTAGCGAACACGTTAGTTTCGTGTTGAGCTATACTGCCGAGGGTGGTGAAATCAAGGTTCGAATCTCGCTCGGACAGGCTGGGGTGGTTTTTTCCAAATGGTTTTCCACTATCCCTCCACGCAAATGTGGGCTCACTTCCTCTATATTCAACCTTACCAATTCCTAACCCATTAGCGTAATTATAACTTAAGCGTATAAACCGAACAGGTAGTAAGATGCGGTGCTAAGTATTATTATTATTATTATTAAAAGTGACATTTCTTGAAAATCAATCCTTAATCATGTATAGGCTATCCCGATTGTCTGACAACTAGAAAATATACTAGATCTACTTTGACGTATTATGTATACCTCATTCACGGTAGGAATTACTCTCTGCAATGTCTTTTTTCCTACCAATATCCTAATATATAATAGATTTTTGGTAGAGAAAAAGGCCTTTCAGAAGACAATTCCTACGCTGAACAGACTTTACGCCAAGTCACGTGATCCGCGACCGTCAATTTTCATACAAATTATCAAAACCTATAGAATACCTCTAAAGATAATGTAAAATGTTATCACTGCTGGGCACAAAGAATATGTTTGTATTTTCTAAAATGTGTTCTAAATCATTCGTAATAAAAATCCATTTATTACCACTCTAGTAGCTCCTCGGGCATTTTGCAGTCCCAAAACAATTTATATCAGTAATATGTACAATCTTACTTAACCTCATTGGCCATTGCATACGAAGCGCTAACTATAGATGTTCTAACTTAGATAATTTCATCATAAAATAACTAATCTTAGAGAGATATTTAACTAACATCCATATTAATGAATATGTTTAGTAATACTAATGCGTTGGGGATGAGAAAGTTGAAGTTTAAAGGAAGCTTACCAGTATTTACGTGGAGGGAGAGGGAAAAAACCCTTTCAGTTCACAACCGATATTCTGAGCCTGGTATTTCTATCAGCGGCAGTCCAGTTTATTGCGACAGTAACGCCCTATACTATTTGACCACTAAGGTGGGTAGTAAATATTTTGTTTAATTGATTGTCACTATTTATAATATTTCTAGTCTAATGACTACTATTATACCTACATTTTATAGCTCTTTGTATTGCATGTATTCACCATTGCTGGTCTATCATAACTCATACGTTTTTGGACTGTTGGCCAGAGTAATGAAACTACTACTTTTATGGTTTATGTGGTCTACTCAAGCAACGTTTACGACTCCGATTTGCGTAAAGATAATGTATTTGTAATTCTAATTTTTATGATCAAACTGTGACCTTTACGAATGGTTTACTTTCAGTATTATTCAAACAAATGTTTTTAAACGTCAATAATTATAATTATAGACACATTTCTGATCTTTTTTAAATTCAGCTTATTGCTAACTTTATTTCAGGAGATATATTTGAAAATGAATTTTGGGTGATGTAATATAGAGATAAATGTTTTTCTCCGATTGTTTCAAACACTTTGTTTTGATTCTATACTTTTGTATGATTAATCAATTATTTACCAACCAAACTTATGCCAAAATATACGTAAGTACTGCACATAATATTATTATTATTATTATTATTTAGAATTTTTTTTACGTGTCCTAACAATATTATTGTGTTTTGTGCGAACTTAGCCTTCAAACATTTCAAAATGAAAGCGTCTAGAAAAATGTTCGCGATTGCCACTTAAGTTTTACCGTAAAAAAAAAGTATTGTAACTATTCCTGAGCCTGGGTTATAACTCTCATTGGGTCGTTGGGAATAGTTTTGTTTATTTCCTTTCTAAGGGTGAATACTAACAAATTTACTTAAAATTTACTCTCATATTATACATCTTTTGTTAATTACGTTAAAATTTCGACGTTTCAATTCAGTGACTAACACTTTCCAACATTTAATTTTACTCATTTACTCATTTAAATACAAGATTTATTTTAAATGTAATACTTGGTACATATAATTTATCAATGTAGTTTTACCATCCCCTCTCCACGTTATTGCGGGTGTATTTCCTCTAATTTACCCTTCCAATCTATACCCGTCCGTTGAAGTCATCTATAGCCTCGATGTTGAAAGTACTAATCAAAATATACACGACTTGGTCTTTCTAGACAAGAACTCACGTCCCACGTCACGTCACGTTTGACATTCGGCATCCAGTGCTAGGACGTCGTCAAGTCACTGTCCCGCTTTACTGGGATATAATCTCACAAAATTAAGGTGTATTGCATTGAGGAAACCCGATGTCCGGTAGCTTTATACTAACAAGAATATACTAAGAAAAGCATACACAGAAACTCATGAAAGCGTGCGTTATGTTTGATGTAATTCAGGAAAATATAGCACCAAACTATGTGAAATGGACAACAGCTTGTAGATTATACCTTTCGATTTATAAATAATACAAATTAATTGAACATTTCATGTGCTTCCAGACAACCACTTACTATTTCTCTTACTTATCAATTTATTAAAATTAGATCTTAATATATAGCTTCTACAAAGCTAGCAGATTTCCCCTGAAGCTTGGTAAAATATAGAGATTTCAACTTTAAAAAAAATCAAGATTTAGTGGTATTGGTGACTGAATCTATCTACTTGTGAATAAATAATATTAAAAAGAAGACTATAATATCATTCGACCACCAGGTTCTTCTAAACCATCGTTGGCTCAAACTGATAAACTACCGAGCTGCTTTTAAACACGAAAGCAGTTCTAATGTAATTTAGATAAAATTAATATGATTCATTTATAAGTTATTTAATGTTAAGACAAACTTATATAGACTTGTGTTAAAATGTGATCCATCTTACGTCATTTTATAACAAAGAGAATCTTTGTTTTGGGTACAATATTGATTTTATGGACTTCGGACTTAACGGACAGCTTCTGTCATTTGAAATTCTACGGACACTCCGTACAATCCGGGAGTTTGTGTCTGGGTAAGGGAATGAATGATTCTATCCTTTCATAGTCCCTGACTAATGCGCACCACCCAAAAGCGGTTTCATCTTGTTTCAGAAATGTGCGACAATATTTTTAACCTTTATGTTTTTTTTTAACTTTGAAGAATAAAATTAAATACAAAGACTGCACTGTTATTTTAAATGTGTATAATATTACTTAACCTTCTTCCTTCTAATGAAAATGCTTCACTAACGAAAAAATAATAATTTCTACTTGTAATTTTTCACCATGATTTTACGGGCAAATTTCCCCCCAATTAGTCTGTAAACTCAAGGGCATACTCTAGAGTCACTGTGTAAGACATCGCATCATGCAGAGCCCTTCAGATTAGAAAAAGATGTACTGTACCTCGTCACTTACAGCAAAAGTTGAAACCCTGACTTACCACAAATGGAGTTGTTATTTTAGACTGACTCACACTGATGGACATTGGCATTGATTGGCTGCGTGTGTGTACTTCTTGAGTTGGTATAGTCAAGTCACTGTCTAATTACACTCGTCTAAACTATCTAAAAGGCAATAGAGTGACTTTCATATTATTCTTACGTCAAGGGTTGTGTTTGGCACCTCTTAAGATAAATATAATAAATTACCTTTAGTTAATGTCGGCTTGACTACAGTTATATTTTTTCTATACATTCTGAAAGTATCAATTTAGTATCATTTCAGTATGATTAAGATAGCTAATATTCTTGCATCTTACTCAGCTGCTCCCCGTTTCGATTCTGGGTCGTAAAATGGAAGTAGATTTTTTTTTATCGCCGCGTCTTACTACTTATTCGGGTTACACGCTCATATACTAACTATGCCAATAGTTTTAGAAATTAGGAATGTTTTATTTATAGGAAGTGTAACCACATTTGCTTGGAGGGAGAGTGTAAACTCATTGTTGAAGAAACACCCTCAGTACACCTGACCGAGATTCGAACCTCGATCTCCCTGTCATCGGCAGTCTTGTCTACTGCGAGAGTAGCGTGTTAGACCATGCGGCCACCGAAGCGGGTTAAGTTGAATTCTTGATGCTCCATTTATCAGGGGACGTCAATCGCTAATAGCGCTGATGTGCCCATGACGTCTGTAAAAAACTCTCTCGCTCTCACGATATATAGCAAGTAAAGAATTAATGTGAACAAAATTAAAATTGAAGATAAATTATATAATAGTATGACAAAATCATAAGCCTACACACTTTATTATATATAAATTTCAAAATTTCAGAAATTCAAATTATATATTTTTTTAGAATAACATATATATCTCTCAGGTTATTTATAATGTTAAAACAATCCCCAGATATTCATTTTGAACTAACATTGCTGAAGCTCTTTTTAAAGAAAAATTGGAATTTTCTAAAAATCATTGTTTGGTACCCATTAATTTTAGGGCTAGAATCAAAATAACAATTTTCCCTCGAGGTGTGACCATATAAGATTTAAATATCAAACTTGAACGAAATACATTAAACCTTTTCGAGTATACCCCAAGATGCAGACAAACAGAGAGGGATAATTAATAATACCATCTTTTTTAGTTTGGGGGCATATAAAACGTCAAGATCCATAATAGCCTCGAGGTGAAAAATATTTCATAGTTACAGTTACAATACTGTCTCTCTGAGAAAGTGCATGCGCTGTTTATCATGTTCGAATTTGGATTCATGATTAAGGATACACAAGAGATGGGTCGAATCCGAATCGCGAGTTCGAATCGTAGAGAACATGTTAACAATGAGAGGCTGGCTCTCCGACATTGGTATGATTTTTTATTTGCTTCATATTGATTCTTTATTTGCCCCATCGTAACTAAATGTTAACATTTTTGTTATAATCTAAATAATTCGTACTTAGTTAAATAGTAAATTAATGGTATTAGGTTTGGTTGTTGAGTTTTTCCTATATAATTATGTTATTTTGAACACTGATAAGCCTTATAACATATTTAAAAATGTATTCATAGCGTGATCATTTTTTATAATGTCCAATTTAAATTGTTTTTGATTCTTAGAAAATCTAATATCTTTAAGGATTTAAGGTGTTCGAGGATTCGAAGATGCAAAGGACCCATCAGCAATTAGTGCCTACGTATACAAACAAATACACGAAAATAAATGAATATATATACCATCTCTGTGGTCTAGTGGTCAGAGCTCCTGCCTAAAGATCCAGAGGTCCTGAGCAGTGGCGTAATACCCAGGTAGAGGGTGGAGGGGGGCAGTGGTATAAGGGGGCCTGCGAAAGTGAACTTTAAATTTTGTGAACATAATTGTAATCAAATAATTTTGTCATGATTATTGACAATTTAGGTAGTTGAATATTTTTATCATAAAGTGGTGTATATTATAACTAAGCTATAGCATATTTAATTCGGTTTTAAATAGTGCAGCAGAATTTTTTTTATCTTCATGCAATCAAGTTGCTGACTGATGACGATCCCAACACAAAACCGAGGCTAAAACAGTCATTATAAGGTGTGATTACTAAACTAGTAATTATAAAGGACTATTAATTATGTTTTATAACATTTATTAGGGTGTTAGATGACTTGTAAAAGGAGTCCCGAAAACAAATCTTGCGTGGAGACCCAAAATTAATCTTTTACGCCATTGGTCTTGGGTTCGATCTCCGGGACTTCCAGAATTTATCTTGTAGCAGTGGGCCTCAAATTGAGTCAAACTTAGCCTCGTGAAGACAAATGAGGAGATACTTGAATAAAGAAGTAGCAGCTCTGGTCTTGAAATTTGAGATTACCGGCTGTAGGGCTCGTTATGTTGACCGCATGACCCCCTCTATCCGCAAATGTTGGCACTATCAGCGCTAACGGCGGTGGCCGCTCGGTCGGTATAGCTCGCTTGCAGTCTCACACCATGGAGTTTATTTTTTAAAATAAAAAATCATATAATATATACATATATATAATAATAAATACATTATTTTCACTAATAAACCCTCTTTACCTTATCCGTGCCATGAACATTACAGAGGAATATAAGGAATGAATGATAAGAACTCAAAACAGTAGCCTATAGTAGACCTCTGCCAAATGACTAATATTTAGCTTCCAGCTGCCCGAATTGGCACGGTCATGTACCCTAAGTGGGCACCTCAGAGCAAAGATACACAGGAGCAGCTCTAATGTATGTTCATCTGTCAGGTAAGGTTCTTCAACCGCCGGGGTCGTCTTGTTTCACTCCTGGATTCTTCCCACACACTACTTTTACCGCGGTAACGACACGTGATTATGTCTTTTCCTGGTTCTCGGGGCGTGGATGTTCATACAGTCCAATTTTATCAAGAAGGACATTTCAGAAAATACAAAACTTAGTTTTGCATCCAACATTGATTTTACCACTCTATTTATTTACTGAGCGAAGCGAGATCCTGTTTTAAATCTCTTATTTGCACGGTCGTCTTTATAGCCACTATGCCCGTGCCATGTGGTATTTCGTCTGTGCATCTGGTTAGTGTCCCAATGTTTGGTTTGTCCCGCGATTACTGACAAATGCGTGGACCAATCTTAACCAAATCTAGCAGGGACATTTTTTTAACTTGAGCTGAAAGACGTATGCACATGGCTTATCGATCTTGCTATCCGTTTCAAATATTGTAATATGAATCAACAGTATCTACACAAGCAAGTTTTAAGGTAAATTATTCTTTCTCTACGACTTTGATCTTGGGCGTTTCTTTGCAGTGAGTTCTTTTACAAATTCATTAACTTAAAAATATGTAAGAAGCGAAGTACATCACTCACATATCTGCTAGTCGGTGTTAT
Organism: Timema shepardi; assembly: GCA_902151425.1. Lineage (NCBI taxonomy): Eukaryota > Metazoa > Arthropoda > Insecta > Phasmatodea > Timematidae > Timema > Timema shepardi. The sequence continues at coordinate 17,845 of CABFVX010003463.1, read as the reverse complement.
TTTATAGGTATTGGTATTTTGTATTAAAATTGAAATTGCTTGACGTATAAATACGTGAAAGTTGATCTAGTAATGTTTATAGCTGTCAGGTAAGGCCGTTCTTATTCGAATTGGACCGTAGCTCATCTAGTTTACTCATACTCATGATTCTTGTTCGAGTTCACGCCATAAGAAACACTAGATAATATTCCTCACTAAATGACGCCTTGCAAATTTAGTTGCGCCCCAGCTAGTTTCCCAAACAAACCGTGGGCAGAGGTTTATACTTGAGGTGAAGGGCAATGCCCGCGTGGGCCACCAGTTTTGGGCATACATGGACGAACGTTTCATAAACTGGTTTCCGCTCCTTTTTTCCATTGAGAAGACGCGCATGCGCTCAGCGCACTTTCAGTCCTTGGCGGCAACAGCCATGAGTGCACATCGCCGGGTTGCGAAACGGATCACCAACTTATTGACATTTTTGTTTTGACCAATATGTTCCACAATATATGTTTTTTAAATAGTCCTGGGCAAAGACTCGAACCCTGAATCCACACCTAGCATGCAATTGCTCTGTCAACGTAGCTACCTATTTAGGTAGAACGGTAATGCACTTAGTATTATGTCCAGAAAACATTACCTTTTTACATAATCTTTCTGAATGGAATTATTTTAATATTTAACAAATTTCGAATACTCGTTATTCATATAAATTGTGCACCATGATTACAATTTACACAAAGAAAACGGGCTCTAATTTAAAAATAAGGCCCCTAAACTGTGCGAATCCTAAAAACTAAACAACACAATAAATTCACTTAAATGTTTTTATCGGGTATATTTTCTGTAAAATTAATCAAAAGTGGGCATTCTATAATCTAATGGGTTTAATAGTTTTTACACACATATATACCGGGTTTAATAGTTTTTACAAACATATATACCGGGTTTAATAGTTTTTACAAACATATATACCGGGTTTAATAGTTTTTACACACATATATACCGGGTTTAATAGTTTTTACACACATATATACCGGGTTTAATAGTTTTTACAAACATATATACCGGGTTTAATAGTTTTTAAACACATATATACCTAATCACGCCCTTCCCTTTTGGCGTAGGCCAGAAACTATGCATATGGATGAAAATAAAACTTGGTACTTTCTCCATCTTTCCATAATCCGTTCGCTTTAACAACATCCATACACCAAGTCATAGATGCTATGTTATTCTTAAAACTCTTAATGCTTCTCTTTTTCACATATCCGTCTACAACATTTAACCACGTCTTACATGGCCTACCCCTTCCTTTTGATCAACACACACTATTTTCATATATTTGCTTATTCACTCGATCCACACTCATCCTCTCAACATGCTCAAACCAACGTAAGGCGCTTTTACACATTGACCTACTGGATTCCCTTTCAAACCACACTCCTTCAGCACCCATTCATTACTGATTCTGTCCATAGGATTTTCTTCACATACAATTATTAGATATCTCACTCCAACCGCATTCCCCTTGCCCTAGTGTTTCTCCTGAAAACCCCACGCTTCACATTGTAAAATTGTTTAAACTCTGTCGTTTGACTTCAAGCTTAACTACTCTAGGTTAAGGGAAGTTTTAGTTTATATTCATTTTTATGTTAATTTTGGTAGAATAACTTTCTCTCTTCACCTAAACAACTGTATTATTACAGTCCTATTACAAACTTACCTGCATCGATGGTCACATAGACTAAAAGTCAACCTCTGCTAGTCTGGCTTGCGGGGATGGGATGTAGGGGTTTGAATCCCAGCTGGATATAGTAAGAATGGGTATTCCCGAATGGTTTTCATTTCTCTCTCCACGCACATATGGGTACATTTCTCTGGGTGGGTGATAAAACACACATATTAATTACGATACCTAAAAGTATATAAATGATACATGTGACTATTTTTACTAACTTTTTTTATAACTAGCCTAGGTTTACATAAATACACATCAATAACTATTCGATCTATTCGATAGAAACAGACAACACAACTTCTCTCGCGATTAAAGGGTAACTTTGCCAGATTTTCTATTTTGTATGAAACAGACTGAGATATATTTTGAGTGTAGAAACTCTTATTTAAGATTTGAAAACCATTGGCACTTTAAAAAATGACAAAACACGCCTTGGTGGCCACGTGGTATAAGGCGCTACTCTTGTGGTAGACTATACTGTCGATGACGGGGATATCGAGGTTTGAATCCCGGTCGGGTGTACTGAGGTTTGTTTACAAAATGGTTTTCCACTCTCCCTCCATGCAAATGCAGGTACACTTCCTCAAAATACACTCTTCCTAACCCCTAAAACCATTAGCGTAATTAGTACATACGCGTATAGCCCAAACAGTAAGACGTGATGATAAAAAAATGTTAACGAACCCGCTTCGGTGGCCGCATGGTCTAAGGCAGCGGTTTTAAACGTGGGGTACGCTTCAGTACGTTTAAGTATACTTGGATAAAGCTACATGTGGCAACAGTGCAAGACAATAGGTTGTGAAATTAATTCAAATCTATGGCAAGGAGCTGTGTTGTTTTTCTTCGTCACTTGACGTTTAGAAAATCCCTCTAGAGCACGATCAGTAAAATGGTTTAGGCTCAGGCTAAGAAATGGAAACTGGCAACATCCATCTTGAAAACTACTTTTTTGGGTCACAAAACGTCCAAATCTATCAAAATCTTTTTTTTTTACTATCACAATACTTCCTCCCTACGAGGGTCGAGAGTAAGTAGCAAGTTATCCATTATGGTTCACTAAAATGATGTGCTGTTGAATATTGTGGAGATTCGTTTTCTGGGCACTTGCAGCTTGCTAGTAATAAATAACATGGGTTATTTTGTACAATAAATTTTGTTTTTTGAATGTAAAAATATAATGCACTGTTTGTTCACCTTATTATATTGATTTGTAATCCTACTATTGGCCCATTTATTTCCATCTACAACAAATACATTTTAAATAACTGCAACAATATAATTTAAACATTTAGCTACAATTAAATATACAATTTAGTGAAATGGGCCGCCAAGAGGCACGTAAGTGAGAAAAGGTCGGGAACTAACTGCGGCCACCTAAATGGGTACCGCGCCAGGTTTTGGTAGGAATGTCTGCCGCTGCGCAGAGCTGTGTAGACTGTTATTACATGTTCACAATGGAGGGGGTGGGGGAGACAGAGTTCCGACTGACTCGACAACATCCATTGTTCCTGTGATTGTTATGTTCCTCGTGGATTACAGCTACTTACCTGCTTGCTGAGATACAACAGAGGTGGCATGGGGCTCGAGTCGTGGAGTTGATCTACTTCCAGAGAGAATACATTTTAATATCCCTAAAGACTTGGATAAAATGAATAACGTCATAAAGTTTAAGGTCTAGCTTCATTATTGCAAGGTCTATATCATTTTCCGGTCCGATGCTGTATGTGTTTGTCATTATTATTTATTATTATTTAGCACCGCGTCTTACTACCCGTTCGGGTTATACGGTTTAAGTACTAATTACGCTAATGGATTAGGAATTGAGAAGGTTGAATTATAGGAAGTGAACCCGCATTTTCGAGGCGGGAGAGTGGAAAACCACCCCCAGTTCACCCGACCGAGATTCGAACCTCGATCTTCCCGTCCTCAGCAGTCGAGCTCAACAAGACTAGCGCGTTAGCCAACTACGCCACCGAGGCGGGTTTTGTCGTTAATTACCCTCTAGAACAGGAATGGTAAATATGACGGAACCCGCTTCGGTGGTCGCATGATTTAAGGCGCTACTCTTGTAGTAGAATAAACTGCCGATGAAGGAGATATAGAGGTTCGAATCTCGTTTGGGTGTACTAAGGGTGTTTTTTACAAAATGGTTTTCCTCTCTCTCTCTCTCTCTGTCTTTCCACGCAAATTTGGGCCTCGAATATGTTTTGCCCCCTTTGAGAAGAGTTGCTCTGATGAAACATTTCTAGCCACTGAACATCCAAACATTCTTTCATCTCTGCCTCATAGATGTAATTAATATGTACGTGCGCATAGTCCGAACGGGCGAGAAGGACCAACCCAACTTAATCTAACACAAGCGACACTGATTGTGTTTGCACTCCTGAAGACATCACTTCTCAAGTTTTCAGTCCTCTCGAGTCTTAAACAACAAAAAACAGCATGCTTTGGAAATAGTTAAAAGTTCAATTATTTTAACACCGTGTCTTACTACTTGCTCGGGTTACACGCTAATTTACTAATTATTCTAATAGTTCTAGGGATGAGGAAGGCTTTATTTAGAGGAAATTTGCCTGCTATTGCGTAGAGGGAGAGAAGAGAACCATTTTGGAAAAACTACCTTCAGTATACCCGACCGACATTCAAACCTCGATCTCTCCGGCATCGTCCTAGAGAAGATATTTCGACCCCCTAAGAGGGTTTTCACGTCTCTGATAATCTCATTTGCTATCAGGCCATGGGAGACACTCTTAATGAGAAATAAAACCTATCTACAACTTTTTTATGGTTAATTTAAGGTTAATATGTTTTACGTGCTTTTTAAAAAAAGTTTTATACTCAAAGCGGATTTTTATAAATGAATTTATGTTTGACTAACTTATTTTATATAAATAATCAAGATGGAGGGGTAACCCTAATAAAATGCACCAACATTAGCCAGGAAACAGCTATGGATCCCACTGTGGGTAAAACCTGATCGCCTCTGATAGGGGATCGTTCCTTAGTCACCCGGGTCAGAGTGGAACACTAGCGCACACCTAACTGCGCTGGTGACACACTTAGTACAGAATCAATATTGGTAGACTGGCTGTCACATTATCATTCGGCCAAGGTGAAGGCTGTCGCAGATTAGAGAAACTACTCGCCTCTATATAGTTGTATAATAAAACTACAGCCCGCTATTTGAAAACTGGACAATGGCGGGGGAAACACATTACAATTGTATTCGCATTCTTAGTCCGTTAAATTAATGATTAAAGAAAAAATATACAGGAATAGGCCCCTATATATAAAAAAGCAATATTGGAAGTTTTTGATGACCTTTTTTTAGATGAACTTTATAGAAAAAAAATTAAATAATGTCATTGTATTGACTTTAAAATAAATCAATGTTGGTGATCAAAAGTGGACTTCCTATAAAAATCCGAGTTTACACATCCATTGATCACACTCAAACTAACCGCTTGCTGTCGTTTATTTCTGCCTTTTATTTTAATGTTATTGTTTTCATTTAATTATGTACTGTACGTGTTCAACGCCTTATCTTAGTCGGTCTACTAAACTATTGGTGGAATGTGGATTTCCCCTTTCACACTGATTAATTAACGATCTGGTACTGGTTGTTGTGTCTGTTCTAGATCTAAGTTAGTTTATAAGTCGTGTGCTGATATAATCACTTAGTTAAGAAAGTGCACGTTAAATCCCTAAATAAATGAAAATGAAAAGTTATTTACTTCACAATTCTATACAACTTTATTTAATATAGAAATTATGTTTCAGCGGCTAGCGGTTTTATCCCTTGAACTAACCAACCACACCTAGGTGTTTGGTACAGCTAGCGGTTTAATTCCTTGAACTAACAAACCACACCTAGGTGTTTGGTACAGCTAGCGGTTTAATTCCTTGAACTAACCAACCACACCTAGGTGTTTGGTACAGCTAGCGGTTTAATTCCTTGAACTAACAAACCACACCTTGGTGTTTGGTACAGCTAGCGGTTTTATCCCTTGAACTAACCAACCACACCTTGGTGTTTGGTACAGCTAGCGGTTTAATTCCTTGAACAAACAAACCACACCTAGGTGTTTGGTA
>CABFVX010003463.1:0-11162 GCA_902151425.1 Timema shepardi | reverse complement strand
AAAAAAAAAAAAAAAAAAAATCGAGATGCCGTCTGTATCTTGGACTAGAGCCGAAACCATTTACCACTCGGGCTAAAACTTTGTTGCCTAAGGTTTTCTTAAGGTTACACCAAGGAGTTTTTGGAATTAGACATCTAAACCTAAAATTAAGTGTAGTGTACTGAAGGGCAAAACAAAGAAAGAATAGATTTTTTCAAAATCCGCTTTAATAATTTCAATTAAATTTAGTACCTCGGGCACTGTTTGACATTACAAACCAAATGGCAACTATCATATTACATTGGAAATTACTTGAAGGGTACTTTACGCAAACAGAAATTATAAATTGTTGATCATGTCCCTCCAACTATTTGGGATATGAAATATATTATCACTGAAAAATTGTAGGGCTATTAAATATAACAATTTTTTATTTGAAATATATTTGTATAAAACCAACAATTTCTGAGTTTCAAACAAAAAATTATATATATAGACACTTTAAATAATGTGGAGGTGTATGAAATTTTGAAATTGACTCTTTGATTCTTTGGTGGATAGGGAGATTCCGCTTTTCTCAGTGTTTCTGTACCAATGTATATTATTATTTCATTTATGTTTTTTAGTGGAGGTTTTATGCAATTCAGTATATTATATCTTTCACAAATCTTATGAGTCTTTAGTAAATGTCTCTATTTCAAGATAAAAGAAACCATACCGTTTGTTTATATATTTTTAGGATAAGTCATGTCTTATATTATTATGTGAAAAAGGCGTGAGCTTTCTCGCATCTTATGTGACTTTTCCGTCTCGGTTTTAAACAGCAAGTATTGTTGAAGAGAGAGATCCCAACCCTCACAGTAGGACGGTTGTGGGTGTGGATTCGTGTAGAGTTGCGAGTTTGATTTGCATCGAGATAGCATCAACTTGTGATGGGAAGTTGTTCGAGAACCGCTGATCCGAGACTTAATCTTTTCACTGAAACTGCTGACTTTGTTTCAGAAAAAACTTTGATCTTGGTAAACTGTAACATCTACATTATGAAAAGGGAGATAAATTTCGGTGAAATAATAAGTATATTCTAGAACACTTCAAAACTCGTAATGTGGAGTTCGAACTGTTTACTTATAGTGTTAAATGAATATAATATATTATTAATATCTAAATTAATTTATATTTATATTATGAATTATAATATATACGGTTGTTAGTTGAATAAATAATATTAATACTTTAAAGTTTAAATTAATATATATTAATTTAAGTATTAAATTATGTATTTATTTAACACTAATATGCATATAAGTTATATGAATAAATAATATATTTATTAGATACATCATATTAATACCTCAATTTACCCACCTTTTTAAATATAGGTCTATGTATACATGTATAAATAAATATAATACATTTATATAAAGATACATTGGCCGCGCTTGAGAGGATTGATTGAACCCTCTGCCTTGTCCTAGAAGGACCTCGCAGTTTCCGAAAGTTATATTGAGTCTAGACCAGGGCTTCTCAACCTAGGGGTCACGTAAATAGTATTGGGGGTCGCAGAACATTTGAAAGAAAAAATCATAAATACTATGTCACTAATATTATCCTTCATTTTCGACCACAGTTGTGACATTGCTTGTTGTGACTTTAGGCTGTGCTGTTGTTTCAACATGACAGTGCCTCGTCTTGCTTTTTGCAGGCCAGGGAGATTAACAAAAGGTTTGAAAGTACAATCTTTCGTGACTCATTCTTGGCGGCTTGTACCTTGAAAGTGAGACAAAGATAGATAGAAATACTAGCAGGTAGACTTCAAACCTCATCATCAGTACTAACCAGTTGAGTTCCACAACAGTTCACCAACTCGTGTCTCCTAGATAATTTCGCCCGATGCGGAAGGCCTTATTAGCAGTTTGTGATCCATCGTGTTCGGAGCTCTTGCTAGTTGTTCACTGTTCATTGTTAGTTGTTCAGTGTTAGTTGCACAGTGTTCACTTGTTAAGTTTTTCATTGTTTCTTGTACAGTGTTAAGTTGTTTAGTTGTTCTAGTACCTCCGGTGTACAAAGATGTACTGGACAAGCAAATAATTGACTGTCACCAGTTATTGGCTGCCATCATTTCAGAGACAAATTGTAATAAAATCGAAATTATCTTACTCGTGGATAAGTGTTAAATTTGTCAAAAACTAAGACAGCACATAATACTGAAGCTATAAGATCCTGCAGAACTGGAATCATCCAGCACTAACAAGAATGTGCTGATATATAAAACTGAAGATATTTATTATTCACGGGCAAAAAAGAGGAAATACAATTAAACATTTTTGCAATATGGATTTACTTTTATTTCCACAAATATTGAAGACAGACGTATTTGCTTGATTTGTAATGAAAGCTTGGTGAGTGAAAGTCTCAAACCTGCAAAATTATAAAGACATTTACACACAAAGAATGCTTCCTATTCCAATAAGCCAGTACAGTTTTTCAAAAGGCTATTAGAATTATCGAAAAAACAATCTCTTGAAACTCATATACTGGTTGATAAAAAGTAATTGAGAGCATCTTATGAAGCCTCTTACTTAATTGCAAATGCTATGAAAACATACACCATTGCCGAAGATCTTGTGTTGCCAGTGGTAATTAGAATGATGAATGTTTCAAGGTAGTAGGGCCAGAATGGAATAACTGTGTTGGAGTATGTACCGATGGCGCAGCGGAAATGACAGGAAGAATAACTGGATTTCAGGTAAAAGTTAAATCTGCAAGTAATAGGCCTACTAATTCACTCATTCATGATTCATCGAGAGGCATTAGTGGCCAAGAAAATTTCTACAAATCTGAATACTGTACTACAAGATAAGGTTAAGGTTATCAATTTTATTAAATGTCGTGCCCTTAATAGACGCCTCTTTGCGAATTTATATAATGAAATGGAATCCAATTTCAGAACACTTTTGCTGCATACAGAAGTGTGATAGCTTTCAAAGGGATGAGCATTGAGACGGCTATTAGTGTGAAAAAAATTAAATAAAACTTATTTCTGCCTGAAAATAACTCTGAATATGTCAATTTCTTTCACAATTAAAATTGGCTGTGCAAATTATACTGTCAGGTTTATTTGAGAAACTCAACGAACTTAATATGTCTTTCCGAGGAGAGAGCACAAATATGTTTACACTGAAAGATAAAATTAAGGCTTTCATGAAAAAATTAAACATCTGTAAGAATTAAGTAGAAAATGACTCATTTGAAATGTTTTCATAAACAGAAGATTTTATTGTTGATAATATGCTTAGTTTTGACTTTACTAAGCAAATAACAATTGATCACTTGGTACGCATGGAAAACAATTTTCAGAAACAGCTTCTACCGGAATTAGACAATAATAAGATTGGATTCAAAGCCCTTTTATCGTGGAGATGGGAAATTTGAAGTATCTCTCTTTGAAATCCCAAGAAGAATTTTCAGAACTTTCATGTGATTCAAAACTCAAATTTGAATTTTCAAGGAAAAACTTGAGCAATTTTTAGCTTGGTATTAAAGCAGAATTTCCAATATTGTCGGAAATAGCACCTATTTGTGCGAATTGGCATTTTTTGACAATGATTGAAATTAAAACTAAATACCGCTCAAGTCTTAAGAACATTGAGATCACTATGAGACCAGCAGTGACAAATAGTAAGCCACGATTCGAGTTATTGTGTCAAAATAAGCAATCACATCCATCCCATTAAAGGTAAACATCTTTTGTCAGCCGTCAGTAAAACTTTCTTTGCTCCATTCAAATTCGATATTACAAATTAATTGATTCTTTTATTTTGCATTTTCTTACTTATATCTTGTATGTCAATATACTATACACACAACTTTTTAATATAGTAAATTATTTGAAGACATTTTCATTTTTTATATTTTCATATACAATTTTTTAGTCAACATAATTCTTTTATGATATAGCTATACTTATATTTAAGGTACTTTATGTTTTCACTCAAACACGGTTTGTGCAAAACAGAGTTCCATCAAACGGGGTTCACGCAACTAGGTACGCGCACAAACCGGTAACTAAACTATATACAGTGTTACTACAATTGCATTTATGACATTGAGTGAAGGGTCGTGAAAAAATGTGTCTGGTCCAAAGGGGTTGCAGATGAATATATTTATTCCATTCACGGTAGGAATTACTCTCTGAAAGGTCTTTTTTCCTACCAATATCCTACTATATAGTAGATTTATGGTAGGGAAAAAGGCCTTTCATAAGTCAATTCCTACGGTGAATGGAATATAGGTTGAGAAGCCCTGTTCTAGACCGTGTGTCTTTAACCCGCGGCCCGCATAACATATTTTGCGGACCACTGGCTCAAGAAAAATATAAAATTATTTAAAGAGAAAGAGACAAACACAGATTTATATTTTACAATATTAAATCATAAAATAAATATGTATTTCAATTTATTTTATAAATTATTTTTGCATTATATGCTAAGAAAAATTCTACGTTTTTATACAAATGTATCTCGAACCGGCAAATGACTACTTTAGTAGACGAGGGCGCGAACACTATTTCGGGTGCGTTCGAACATAGTCGGAAGCGTTCGAACATAGTCGGGAGTGTTCGAACATAGTCGGGAGCGTTCGAATATAGTCGGGAGCGTTCGAACATAGTCGGGAGTGTTCGAACATAGTCTGGAGCGTGCGAACATAGTCTGGAGCGTGCGAACATAGTCGGGAGCGTGCGAACATAGTCGAGAGCGTTCGAACATAGTCGGGAGCGTGTGAACATAGTCGAGAGCGTTCGAACATAGTCGGGAGCGTGTGAACATAGTCGGGAGCGTGCGAACATAGTCGGAAGCGTTCGAACATAGTCGGGAGTGTTCGAACATAGTCGGGAGCGTTCGAACATAGTCGGGAGCGTTCGAACATAGTCGGGAGCGTTCGAACATAGTCGGGAGCGTGCGGACATAGTCGGGAGCGTGCGAACATAGTCGGGAGCGTTCGAACATAGTCTGGAGCGTGCGAACATAGTCGAGATCGTTCGAATATAGTCGGGAGCATTCGAACATAGTCGGGAGTGTTCGAACATAGTCGAGAGCGTTCGAATATAGTCGGGAGCGTGCGAACATAGTCGGGAGCGTGCGAACATAGTCGGGAGCGTTCGAACATAGTCGGGAGCGTTCGAACATAGTCGGGAGCGTGCGAACATAGTCGGGAGCGTGCGAACATAGTCGGGAGCGTTCGAACATAGTCGGGAGCGATCGAACATAGTCGGGAGCGTGCGGACATAGTCGGGAGCGTGCGAACATAGTCGGGAGCGTTCGAACATAGTCTGGAGCGTGCGAACATAGTCGAGATCGTTCGAATATAGTCGGGAGCATTCGAACATAGTCGGGAGTGTTCGAACATAGTCGGAAGTGCTCGTGTTCGCTCCTCACCACTGAGATACTCGGGACGCCAAAAGAAAATATAATATTAAGTGTTCAATCCTAATATTGTCAATACAGTATCGCGGGCCGTGAGCCAGCAATAGACATAAACTTTATCCTTTGCACTTTAAAAGGTTGAAGATGCCTTGATCTAGATATTTGTAAATCTAGATGAAGAGGCTCATTAACTACCTCTGACCTACCAGAGTGCATCAACAATTATTGGACACTTCCTCTAAAACACCTCTAATATGTGCGCGAGTCCTCCGGGTAGCCTCATGTGAGAGATAAATCATATATATTTGTACGTCATGCTGTTCCTCGGGCACAGGGAAAACACAGGGTTGGTTAGCACCACCAAAACAAACATTGAGCTCTTGAACACTGGACAGCCTTGAGGAAGTAGATACTCTTCAAGGCATCTTGTGGCCTTCATCACAGAATTCATACCATTAGAATATTCGTCTCCTCCTTTCAACGAACTATAACGGTCCTGAACTCTTCTTTGCCGTCATCGGACACCTTATTCAGCTAGCCACGTGAAGAAAGGTCCAAACCATTTCTCGAACTCTTCTCAATCACAAGACATCTCCATGGTTTCACCAGATCGTTTCTCCTTCGTAGACTGGTCTTGTGCCGGGTTCCCTACTATTTTTGTTTGATTAACTAATTAGCAATCCCAGTATGGAATACTCCTGATCTCTTGCTAACGAGGCACGTTGCGTTCTAGAGATGTCTCTCTTGTACTACTTTTTAAATGTTGCTTAGCGACTATTAGTGTAAGCTAGAGTTATTTAGCTGTTATATTCTGGTTAGCTTAATAAGCTGTCCCGGTATGGTACTTCCTAAATTACTTGCAAATGAGGCACAAAGTGCTCTAATGATTCTTAGCTTTCATTACTTTCTGGGAGTCGCTAGGCGGCTATTAGTGTTATTCAATTAATATTTTGTTTATTTTGGTAGAGCATAGTGTAGCTCTGTTATGTAATGCGATATTAGTCAGCCTGTTTAGCTGGAACTTGTAGCATCGGCTTAAGTACGATTACGTTGGTGACCTAATTAGGTCGATAGTTTCTAGTTGAGTATGTTCTCTCTATTTATGCTTTTGCCTTTCTTGGTTGGTGATCTATGGCGGGTCCACTGTATGAGCCAGGTACGGCTCACGTTTTTTATTCTTTGTGGGTAGCCGGCATCCTTAAGATGCTTGTAGAGCTAGTACTTGAGGTATTAATGTTTGCCTCGCTTTAATGTTTTCATTATAAACCTGACTAATTCTAGATATTGCAGCTCCCTTGGGTATTCCTAATTGGGAGTAGCCCTTTCTTTTGTTTACTTGATTATCTCAGTGGCCCGTATCTTTAGTCTGGACGTTTACATATAAGGGCTCGGCCAGACTGACAAGCGTGCGAGCGAGCTACTGGGCGGCTGAACTGGTGAGCGAGTGTGTGATTAAATAGCTCTCGATAGTTGCTGACAAGGAGGCAAAGGCTCAGTGAACTGAGGGTGGTTTCTGACAAGTGATTTATTGTTGTGGTTTTCCCATCCTCTCTCCACGCTAGTGGTGAGTCTTATTTGAAAAGGCCTACTTTGATTATAATCTTGAAGTATTTTAACACATCAGATTTCCATATATTTATATATATATATATATATATATGTATGGTTTATGATCTTACCAATTAAATTAGGCCGTTAGTAGCAAGTGTGCTAAACCTATCGGTAGTATTAAAAATGCAAAATGGGAAGTTTTCCTAGCACTCAATGAACCAACATACAATAATATTGTCTAGCGCCTGTAAACTAGACTGTACGGGGTCTAGCGTTCGCTCCAGTCTGGCCACCTCTCGTTACAACTAATGTGTTCTATTTTATATTTTAGGCGCTCGCCCAGTCTGACCGTCCCTATGCTCTCAAATTAGCCTTCCTTGTGTGCTCGCAAGTTCAATAATTATTCTATGTCTCTATTTAACTTTACCTGTATCTATTATAACAAATATTAACTTCTTAAAGAGGGCGGCGACTTGCCCTGTTTGGATTGCATGTTTTAGACTGCTGTGGCTAGTTGATGTAGTTTTCTAAGTTAAACGGTGCTTGCACTTATCACCGTACTAGTTAGTACTAACTTTGCACTTCCCATTATTATATACTGTTTACACTTACCGCCATGTCAGACAAATCTACTGACTTCTGGAACATTGTTGAGCAGGCGCACTCTCTAAGAAGTTACAATGTAATTGACCTTTACACGAACTCATTTAGCCTGTCGAGCTAGACAGCCATTTAATTTAAATTTAGTACGCTGTTTTATATCTCCAAATCATACTGTTTATTTGTTTTGAGTCCGTTTGGGACATTTCTTCCCGTTAAACTTGTTTGTGCTAATAAATGAAGTTAGATAACAACAACCTATTTTTTTATGTACTCTTATGTCAATGTGTATCTTCTGCTTTGTCTTATATAAAACATTATTTCACCTACTATTTACTATGTTGTATGGTCAACTCATTTACATCCTAAACCGTGTTCCTTAGATATACTTGTTCTACCACTATGCCACGGACCTTAAGGAAGTGTCTTAGATGGTTCAGTATTTACTGAATCAACCTCTTAGTCAGGACCTATACAGTTTGTCCTCCCTGGACTAGTCTTGACTGAATCAACTTCCTGGTCAAGGCTTGAGATAAAGTTCCTCCTTCCTGGACTAGTCTCGACTGAATCAACTTCCTGGTCAAGACTTGAGATAAAGTTCCTCCTTCCTGGACTAGTCTTGACTGAATCAATCTTCTGTTCAGAACTTGAGTTTCTTACAGGTAGCATAACTAATATTCTATTCTCACTAAACTAATTAATGTAAAATTTATTTTGTCAGCCGTGTACGCTGATCACGCGAACTTAGGGCCAGTTTCATAGTCAATTTTAGTACGCCTCAAGTGCGGTGCTACACTAAATACAAGACGACACCTCCCTAAACTCGAATGGAAGGGGCCGTTCTCGCATAGGAAACTGGCCCATTCCATTCTGGTTTAGGTAGGTGTCGTCATGTACTTAGTGTAGCGCCGCACTTGAGGCGTACTAAGTATGACTATGAAACTGGCCCTTTATGCATCCCTACCTCATTCTATTACAAAGCTAGACATCTTTAATGTAGCTGTTATTTAAAACTATTTTAAAATATTTTCTATGGATACACGACAGTAACACTTAAATTTTGTATTTAGAAAATTACTATTCACTAGTGTCCTTGAAATATTTTAAGCACTAGTAGAACAAATCGAATATATGACAATTTCGGTCAGCGACAATTCCGATAAAGAGAACATTTGCGACATTTCCGGTCAATTGATTGGAATTTGATATTCAAGGTCTTTATTTTATTTAAGGCTGTGACGATTGCGGTCATGCAGATAAGCAGGAAACATAGTTACAAATAATGCGAAAACCAGCATGCGTCCATGAACTGCGAAGAAATAATTTTAGACGAGGAAATTCTGAATATGAGTTATGGATTATTATTATTTAGCACCGCGTTTGGGTTATACGATTAAGTACTAATTACGTTAATGAGTTAGGAATTGGGAAGGTTGAATTTAGAGGAAGTGAACCCGCGTTTGCGTGAAGGGAGAGTGGAAAACCATTCAGGAAAAACCACCCCCAGTTGACCAGACCGAGATTTGAACCTTGATCTCCCCGTCCTCGGCAGTCTAGCCCAACACGAATCTAGCGCGATGAGTGATGGAGGCAATTTTCTTCTATCAAATGAAAGTACGGAAGACAGGATCATAGTGTTTGCTGGAAGCAAGGGAAGAGCATGCCTAAAATCCTTAAAGCATTTCTTTATGGATTGTACTTTTCGGAGCTGTAGCAAACAGTTCGGCCGGATATACTTGGTCGTTCCTAAAACCTGAAGATGTTGATGAAGGATGTTCGCTGATTCATAACGAGGCTCCTCAAAACGAGAAGCTGTAATCATTCTTTGACTATTTCCTAAAGCGATGGCTAGTAAATCCGCAAATACCTGTCGAAGTCTTGAGCTGCTACCAAAGACGCCACAAGGGCGCACAACGATTATAAACTGATTTAAAACCGATTTGTTCATTTTCATTGCACATTAATATAAAATAATAATACTGATATTTAGTACCGCGTCTACTGCCCTTTCGGATTATACGATAAAGTACTAATTTGCTAAGATTTGAGAAGATTGGATATAGAGGATGCAAACCCGCATTTGCATGGAGGGAGAGTGGAAAACCATTTAGGGAACCCAGTTCAACCAAGCGAGATTCGAACCTTGGTCTCCCCGTCCTCAGCAGTATAGCTCAACACTAAACTAGTGTGTTAGCTAACTATGACACCGAGGCAGGTATTAGTATAATATAATGTTGAATATAATCATTCCAGCGTTTAAAATAAGGGGGTATTACCGATACCAAATATATATGTGGGAAACTCTTTCCATTGTATTTTCCATACTTTTAACTTCTTCTTTTTTAGTTTATTAAATAGCATATTACTTGTATATTTTGTTTGTATGAATTTGAAAACAAAATGTAAAAATAAATGCAACCTTTATAACATAAGTATTTAATTTTTATTACTGATATATTTTGTGCGCCGTGTCTTACTTCCCATTACGGCTATCCGCGTATTTACTCCCATGGATAAAGAATGAGGAAGGTAAAATGTTTAAGAAATGTGCCCGTATTTGCGTTGAAGGAGAATTATAAGCATATTAGGAAAAAAAACACTCTCAGTACACCCTATCGGGATTCGAACCCTGATATCCTAGTTATTTGCAGTCCAGTCTAACGAAGAAGTGAATCCTAAAGAATGGTGATCGCAGAAGCTGGTCACAAAATATTTAATAATTCATTTACAAGTGCATTTCCAAGACTCGTGTCACTTACGTTTAAACTGTTGAAGCACTGGAATTGTATATTTGGGTCCAACACTCTCAATTGTTTGAAAAGTTTTGGGTAATGAAAGGGGGGTGAGGCGGGGTAAGGGATTACCGCTACCTGAACTATTGTACTCGGAGAGACGGCAGCTCTTAGCCCTCAGCTTGTCTTTCTCACGAGGAACACCTGGAAGCGCTGCTATCACTGGATATTTTAAGCAATACCTGACTCGAGGGGCGCGGCGCATCAAATCTCCCGTAAGACTACGTATCTGTTATTTCGTTGTCTGTGGTCTAAGCCAAACTTGAAAATGTCTTACTTTCCCTTAAGTCCGAGGCCGAAAATTGTAATCAAAGGTATCTACGCATGGAGAGGAAGAAGAGGAGGAAACGTTGTGTGAAACTGGATGAAAGGATTGACAGAACTCTCAAGAAGTACGAGGAAACGAGAGATATGAAGACATTCTTGAAGGCCACGGCGCACATCCACAAACTGGATTGACAAGCTGACATTGATGAAGCATTTAATATATATATATATATATATTATTCTTGTTAATGACAAAGAAAAACTTATGGATTTGTAAATAACACAAAAAAACAAGGCCATAATATAATATTGACAAAGAAAGAAATTGTGTTTTTAAACACGCTGAAGTAATCTGGACGTGTATAGAAGGTCTTATTACATTGCAGTAGTGGTTAAATTAAGAGTTCCAGCGCACTTTCTCCCATAAGGTTTAACATTGATCCACACCGCACCCCGTGAAGTGGTCCACACCGCACCCCGTGAAGTGATCCACACCGCACCCCGTGTAAGGAAATTCACTTTCTCCTGGATCACTTTCTCCTGGATGTCC
>CABFVX010003462.1:73201-85276 GCA_902151425.1 Timema shepardi | reverse complement strand
AACGTGGAATCCGAACCACGGTGGAGGCCTGGCATTCCCCACATTCACAAGATTTCTTGTCAGAGGTGAAGGAAGGGTTTGGTAATAAGATAAATCTTTGCCGGGACCGAGGATTGAACCCCGGCCGCCAGCACAAAAGTCCGACATCTTACCCCCAGACCACCAGGTCACCAGAGAAAGTCTAGATCCACGTATGGTTATCGGAAGTCGTGTTGTATGGGTGTCTTAGTGGTGTTTACCCTGTAGGCTTCCTGCACTGTGGTTGTGAAGTGTTGTAGGGTAGCGTTAGTCTGTTCTATTGAATCTACATCTCGTATTTCAGGTAGAGTATCGTCTAATGTCCGCCTAAACTCGTCCCAGTCACAAGTTGTTGTTGTTTGTTTGTTTGAGTCCCCTTTTCTCAAAGTTAATGTCCATCTTTACTTTACACAATATGGGATTGTGGTCCAAATTCAGTTCATTGGATACCGTCATATCCTCAGCAGGCACACCCATGTTGGCCAGTACCATGTCTATGATATTGGATCTGTGCAGGTAATTCGAGGGATAGAATGTAGGCTCGTCAGGAGCAAGAGCTACGTAGTCGTGAGTGTCTGCTTGTTCTGCTAATATTCGTCCGTTCCCGGTGGTTACTCGGCTGTTCCAAATTTGTGTTTTAAGAGTTGGGATCGCCCACCAAAAACAGTATGTCTGCTTCTGTGATCTCGTCTAAGTCTTTTGGTAGTAGCGTCTTAGTCGGGGGTTTGTATATGGCCGCGAACCAGACACTCCCACCGCTAGTATTTACATTTATTCCGGTAGCTTCTATAATTTGTAGATTTTGAAATTGATGTTGCTATTGAGGTAAATGGGTCTTGGTCATGATATCCATGCCCCCTCCCCTGCCTTGGGCCTATCTTTTATATAAATAGTGTAGCTGTAAAAGTAGATACTTTTCTCTGGGTTTAGTTTGGTCTCGTGTATTAGGGCAATATCTATTGAGTAAGTTTTAAATATATCTTCCTGTTCCTTAGCTTCCGTGAGTATCCCGTTCGCGTTCCATATAAAAACCCGAGGTATGTCTTTCATCGCCGTCACGTTTGAGTTAGTCATATTCGGTCGAGAAGTATTCTGTCCCTCCCTCTAGCAATATCGTCAGTTTTTCAGTCTTGTCGGTCGCCTCTCTGAGTCTAGTGAGGTATGGTCCGAAGTGAGTGAATAGCCTAGAAATGTTTAGGTCCTTGAATAGGTTGATGAGCTTATAATAAAAGGAACGTACTTAGATAGAGCAGATAATTAGATAAATTGGTACAACTTATTTGGCCAATTTAACAATATAGGTATGAAACATACCACCATGAAGATAATTTATTCAATGGGAAACTAGTATATCAAGAAATTAAGTCAAAATAAAACAGGTACAATAACATTTAAAAAAAACATAACTAAGATTCTTAAGTAATAAAGTTCTGAAATTAATCAGCATAAAACAAGAAAATGTATAAATCTATGCAAGTACAATATTTAAGTGGTATCAGATTATAGGTAGAGCTTATAATCAAAGTGAAAAGTGGAAATTGACAAATTCACTATATTAGCTTTATTAATATTATAACTTACAGACTCTAAGAAATTTTGAATACTTGAGAAAAGCTTATAGATTTTATGAAGCTTATGACTTAACCAACATACTAGGTTAATTAGTATGCCAACAATAGTGGACTTATTAGTTGAATAATTAAATATACTTGTAAACAGTTTGTAAATATGTTGACAAGAAATATATGTTCTGTAATGCTTACGCGTTTAAACAGTGACAATGGAAAGATGATTTATAGAAAGGTTAAAATATTTGGCTAAGTTGTTAATTTATAGGGTGACTTGGCGGGCTAGGGGTAAGGTGTCAGACTTCTGTGCTGGCGGTCTGGGTTCAATCCTCGGTCCCGGCAAAAATTTATCTGATTACCAAACCCTTCCTTCACCTCTGACAAGATATCTTGTGAATGTGGGGAATGCCAGGCCTCCACCGTGGTTCGNCACCTCTGACAAGATATCTTGTGAATGTGGGGAATGCCAGGCCTCCACCGTGGTTCGGATTCCACGTTAAACTGTAGGTCCTTCATTTCATCTCATAATCACCCTACCATTACACATTAGCGTAAGTGCGTATAACCCGAACGGGTAGTAAGACGCGGTGCTAATAATAATAATAATAAATGTTAATTTATATACCGAATGTATGTAAAAATAATTAACAGTATAAAACCAACTTGAAACATAATAAAATTAATGTTAAGACATAACAAGTAGCTTATTTTACAAAATTATCAAAAGATTGTAAAGTATTTAATGTTAAAAACTTGTTATTCGAGTGAAATGGTTTCTAGAAATTTGCTTGTGTTAACTATCTAGACAAGATTAATGGTAGATTAGTGGAGATCCACAGACGTGTCATCCAGGTTATGATATATTGTACACAAAAGATCATATAAATAAGTAATTGATTGTTAGGAAAGAAGTATAACCAAAAAGAAAAAATTACGTTTAAAAAGTTTGAATAATGTAACGTTTCTTATCCTGATATAATTTGTTGATACTCCTGGCTGGATGACGACATGTTTCGGGGATTACGTCATTGTCAGTTCTTCATATTGGGACTAGGATGTTATTCTCGATGTTAACACAGCGCAATATTTTCTCAATTATTCAACATTTCTTAGAGTCTGTAAGTTATAATATTAATAAAGCTAATATAGTGAATTTGTCAATTTCCAATTTTCCCTTTGATTATAAGCTCTACTTATAATTTGATACCACTTAAATATTGTACTTGCATAGATTTATACATTTTCTTGTTTTATGCTGATTAATTTCAGAACTTTACTACTTAGTAATCTTAATGATGGTTCTTAGAAATGTTATTGTACTGTACCTGTTTTATTTGACTTATATTTCTTGATAGAAGCGCCTTTTATATCTTAGATATACTATTTGCCATACTCCGTTGAAAAGAGGATTGTTGAAGAGAATAGTCTAGGCGTACAGATCACACAACCTCTTTAATATGTTCTAAACATAATCATAATAAATATAATTATTTTATATAAGTTGTTTTATTAAATCGATACGAAAAAAAATATGAATTATATGTCACTTTGTCTGTCTGTAACTTTATTTGTGTGTGTTAGTCAATCAATTAGTATTGTGTCAAATATTAACTCAGATTAAAATAATGCCTTATGTGATTAATATCAATAAATATTGTTAAACCTTTTCCCTTAGTATTACATTAACGGAGCTAAAGAATTTCACACCATTCAACTACAAACAGATAATAAGGATCTATAAATCTTGAAACAGTCCTCCAACTTTTTGAAACAAACTTCGTAGCTCTTAGCCCTACTTTTTAACTTTCTTAAAAGTTTCCAAAGTTGTCGGTTGGAAATCCTTGTAAAAGGTTTCTTCTAAAAGCTTGAGTGGTTTCCCTATCTCGATATAAAAACAAAAAGTTTGAAGTAGCTGCGTTAACTGATACGGGTAACAATTACTTTCTCCTTCGCTTGGAATCAAACCGCCGTGATGAGATTCATATTATGGCAATTATCAGGTACTGATTGGTAAATTATTCATGGAAGGTAGTAAAATTAAAAATACAGGGTGTACAACTACATTATTATAAATTTTTAATAATTAACATAATATGTCTGGAGACGCAGTAAACGGCTAAGCATAAATAAATTAGGACCATTATTTAAACGCAATCTTTTCAAATGAAACATTGTCAATGGTATGTTTGACAATCTATGATACTATTTTTTCTAGTAAATAATCAAGAGTAGGCGTATAACCAGAACGTGTAATAAGGCCTGGTGCTAAACAAAATAATAATTAAATATCTAATAATAAAGGCAGTATTATTCTTAATTTTGTAATTTAATGTCTGGAGTTATTATAAGAGAAGAGGAACATTTTGTTTGGTTGATGGGCATTTTGGAAAGCCTCTTAGAAGTGATAATTTATTGTGAGTAAAGCCATGTCTTAAGAATTAGGGTCAAATGTGCTCACCTGGTTTGTTTCTCCGCGGTGAGACAGGTGAAGGAAATAGCATTCAGGGATTATTATTATTATTATTATTATTATTAGCACCACGTCTTACTACCCATTCGGGTTATATATACATTTATGTTAATGTGTTATGGTAGGGTGATTATGAGATGAAATGGAGGACCTACAGTTTAACGTGGAATCCGAACCACGGTGGAGGCCTGGCATTCCCCACATTCACAAGATGTCTTGTCAGAGGTGAAGGAAGGGTTTGGTAATCAGATAAATCTGTGCCGGGACCGAGGATTGAACCCCGGCCGCCAGAACAGAAGTCTGACACCTTACCCCTAGACCGCCAGGTTACCTATTACTATCAATTCGGTTGGTTCCATCAACCTAGTTACTTAATTTGGTTGTTTGGTTACCGGTATATTTCTAAGTCTTCCCATCATATTTATTAATAACAATTGTTATATTGAATTATTGATCGTGATTCATATATATCTACATTGTGTTCGGAAACTCATAGACCAAACTGCACATATAGTTTGTTTGGACCAAAAGTGATACAAAATCCCTATATACCTACATTCGGAAAACTATGCTCATACTATAAAGTTTTGTGCAAAGTTTTGGCGTACAGCGACAAATTAAGTTAGCCATTTTAATATTTGTCTTTAATATTATTTCTTAGGGTGACCTGGAGGTCTAGGGGTAAGTTGTCAGACTTCTATGCTGGCGGCCGGGGTTCAATCCCCGATCCCGGCACAGATTTATCTGATTACCAGACCCTTCCTTCACCTCTGACAAGACATCTTGTGAATGTGAGGAATGCCAGGCCTCCACCGTGGTTCGGATTCCACGTTAAACTGTAGGTCTTACATTTCATCTCACAATCACTCTACCATTACACATTAGCGTAAGTGCGTATAACCCGAACGGGTAGTAAGACGAGGTGCTAATAATAATAATAATAATAATAATATTTCTTAAGATCTTACTTAACACTGGATATATATTGTCACAAATATCTCAATACATATCTTTGGTCACTTATCTTTTTCACGCTTTGATAATATATTCGAGTCGCCATGAAGTGAATAATTGCCTTTCTCTGTTTGGAAGTGTAGCCACAAGGAGCGACGGTGGCGACCTCTGAGCCACAGAGCTCTGGTTGTGGAATTAGTAGGCCGACAGGAGCCGAGCTCACCCGAGATATCCCGACAATCAACGAGAAAGGGAAACATAGCTTGACAAGGCCGGTTCTTGGCTTATGCGAGTGATACGTCCACAGAGTGCCTTCAACGACTAGGGGCCCCATAGCTAACATTTTTTTAATAGTTTAAATAAATAACTAAAAATACAGGAACAATTTGAAAGCAGTAAAATGAGATTAGTTACAAAAACATATGTTCTAAAAGTGTGTGCAGGCAGCTAGATGTAGCCGTGACCCTGCTTGCTGAATGAATACAGAATTGAAGATCTATAATGGTGGTAGCAGTGAGACTCACCGAATAGACATCACTTGGACTTGAAATAGACCCTACATTTCCTGAACAGCGTGTCTCGTGCGTATAAAATACAACCCAACTATGAATGCGGAGACTAATCAATTATAGACCGAGAAATGAAATTCAAACTGTAATTTTGTATAGCTTGGTTTATGTGACCTTACAATCGCTAGAAGCTTAAAATACATGAAGATAAAATATTGGATTTTTGTTCAATTTTTCAAACTTAAAATTGAAATATAAAACAAGTGAAAAAACACTTTCAGATGCATGCAAAAATCTAGAGAACTTTCTATAGGGTAAAAATGGATGCACTTATTTGGATGGAGTAGATTTAGCCTCCAAGTTGACAACCTTAGCTCAAATGATTCCACAAGATATCGCGACACCATTTAGGGTATTGGAATGTTTACACTAGAAGGAGCTTGAAGAAGTTTTTTTATTAATTATAGGGAGGAAGCCTTGAGAATATTATTTACTATACCAGTAACTGTAGCTAAACGGAAATGAGCTTTTCCCAATTAAAGTTAATAAAGGCATATTTGAGATCTGTTATGACATAAGGAACATTGACCGGACTACCACTATTACTAGTGATAATAATATCTGTCGCCCGATAAACGTCAGCAACATAGTAGATGACTCCGCAACAAGAAAAGTTAAATTATGAAAATGTAATAAAGATTGTTGAAACACACTTAAAACAATTTTTAGCGAGGAAATATTTATGATCCAATAAATGTTTTTGCATGTTATAACATGTTGTAATATGTTAATTTAATAAAGACTCTTTAGGTATATGCCGTGTAATTAATTACCTTTCAATTTTGTTAAACATTGTATTGGCCTTTATAATTTGACTGCTTGTTAGATTATTAATACTAATACTACACAACCACTCTCGAGTCTAAATTATTTTATTTTTACATCTTGTTTACAGCCTGTGATCTGGATGATCTTTTTATTCAAGCCATATATTTTCCACTACTGGATATCAAGCCCTGTCATAGTTTCATATGTCTTATAATCTATCTTAAGACTAGAACAGGGACAACATCCAGTCCCCAACAATTTATTTATCAACGTGAGAGGATAAACCCATATTTTTATCAATTATAAATGTTCGACCATGGCAAGAATTGAACCAGGGGCCCTTAATTCAATAGGCAGACACGCTACCTACTGAGATGAGGTGTAAGACCGATTAATTTATTTACTAATTACCTAATGATTTCTTATAACAGTGTGCTAAAATTTTAAAGCTATATTATCTTTGGTATAAAAACTATAGTGTACGCATAGTGCTATTGTTCATTCACGGGAGGAGTTTACCTGGGAAAGGTCTTTTTTCTTACCAATATCCTACTATATAATAGATTTCTGGTAGGGAAAAAAGTCCTTTCCCAGGTAAACTCCTACCGTGAACGAACTTTATGAGTAATGTATTCAATCCCAAAATAATACATCAATAAATCGTCTCTTTTTAAATAATTAGTTCGAGCTCACATGTTCGTCTATTTTCATGATCATATACAATATAGCTACGCAAATATATTATGTCTCTAGTCTGATTCAGATTATCTAACTTGTTATGTGATTGGACTGTTCTTATATTTTATCAAATTGATATATGAGGCCCACATTCTATAGTTCGCAGGGGGACCCAAAATGCCTAGGACTGTCTCTGCTGCTTGGTTTCCGGATCGCGGGAGATCGTATCTTTCATTGATGATTTGAATAAAAAGATTTATCTCATTCATTCTGTTTCTGACTTTTCATCATTCATTTACTTTTCCTCCATTATTATATTCTTTTCATATATCATAGTTACTACTCTTGGACCTGTGCTTTTCTCCGTAAGGTACAAACTTCATATCCAATTTATAACATTTTTAAAATTATTCTGAAAGTAAGTAATATGTAGAATAAGTCCAAAATCATATAAATGATCACCACTTAAATGGAGGACAAAGGTGAGTTCCCTACAATTTGCATCCAAAATTATATCTTACATCAACCATGTCATCAACCAAAAGAAACCAATTGTAAGCCACAAAAACCAGACAGAAAACAAATGTTGTAACTTTATCTTAAATATTTTTACTCTTGAACTGAAATAAATATTATATTTATTTAAATAATTTTTTTCACTTCTTTTACTTGATGTATTAAATAACCAGTTACGTGTTGGTTGCGAAATGAGGTGGTAGCGGATACAATACACAATAAATAACTGGTGGTCACAGCGGTCGAGAGGGATCAGGTGTTTGCGTGCTGGTAGCGGACCGCATTTGTGGTTTAGGGGGTTGGGGGGTGGTGAAAGTTATCAGTAAGTACGTATGTATTTTATATCATGGGATGATAGAATGGGATCAATCAGCATATACATTCTTTTGTACTTTCTATTAAATGGTTTAACAAATGTTTAGGCATGTTTGAAAGTTCATGCAGAACATTTAGTTCTTTATCTTGGTTCTGTATTTTTTAATTCATTTATTTTTATGTTACAACACAGGTGTGTTACAAGTTAATGCAGAACAGTAGTTTATTTGTATTTTTATTTGTTGGTTTTCCATTGCCATGTGTTTTTTGGGACTCAGTTAAATTTTGTGGGGCAGCTGAGTGCTTGGAAATTTTCAAAATATTGCCAATCTTCTGGTCTCTTGTAGTTTCTGTGTTTCTTCTCTTTGATATTGGCTCACCGCTTTCATATTGACGTTTTTGGAAAGCAGCTTCATAGGCGTCTTCTTTAAATGTCTGAACAAACTTGAAATAATTCAGCTGTTTATTCCCCATGCGCTAGTTGAGCTTGTGGCTCCATCCTTCGGAGGAATTGTTCGTTCGTTCGTTGCCCCAGACCTGAGACGTTACACGCTTTGATAGAGATGTTGTGATTCTGTAGCCACTGGCCAGTGAAACAGTCCTAGAACGTTGTTAATCTGTCGTTATGAGGAGCATCAGTCATGATAATCATCCAGCTTTCATACATGTAGTCTTGAAGTATCAGAGATAATGTTGAACAAGTCTCAAGCGTTTTTAGAACAGATTCGTTGTTGTTTAAGTCCAATGTCAATCAATAAGTTTGAATTTTTCGCCATTGGTACCGACTAAAATGAAAATTACAGCCATATATTTGAACGTTTGGTGACTCCTCATTCACAAATTGCACAGGCACAATTTCAAAGTCCATCTTAATCAATTCTGGATCTCACTGTGGATAACAGTTCTTGACTGATCGAATGAGTCTACTGTAAGTGCTTCTTTCCTTATCCGGAAGCAATGCTTATACTACGGGAAGCACCCTAGTTTCTTCTGCTGTGCTATCGAGATCAGCATGGAGGTTTTAAAGCTGTTTAACTTGCTGTGGACAGCTGCTAAATGTCCCGTCAAAGAAAAAGGTTTTCCCTTCTTCTAGAATATTATTTCTTCCTCACCCGCAGAAATGAGTAGTCTGCCCCCATCAACTGTTTTATCATATTTAAAGAAGCCTGAAGTGTCTATAAGTGCCATTATATCTTTTGGAAAGTGTATTTCCTCACTTTGTGTGAAATTCTGTTTGGTTACCAGCGCAGTCCTTGTTAGTTAACATAGTTTACCTTTCACTTTGCTGTAGTTTGGCAATGTATTAACAAAGTCGTAGCCCAGAGTGTAGAGATCCTTCATTTCATATACGGAAATCTCGTTCATGGGAACTAACACTTCAGCTTTCGCGCGTTTTCGACAATTTTCCAGTTTATTCTTCACCTCAATCGCTGCCATATCTGGTACAACAGTGTGCGGTACCGATTTCAAAATAATTATTTCATAACTACTGATATTAGTAATAGTTTTCACTGATACGCGGAACTTCTCCTTTTTCTCCTTGACCCACACCCAGCTCTCAGGACTATGTGGACTATACTGGTAACCGTCGGCGATTATACTAGGTTTTCCCTTCTTAGTCGTAACCACTGTAACTCCACCAGTACTCATATTGATCGCTGTGTCACTGTCGAACTGCTCTGGTCAAATGAAGAGAGGTCAATAAAATCCCGTAGCTCAGCTTCGTCTGCTCTGAACACCTTGTTGACTACAACAAGCCACCCCCTGTCCCAGGTTCAAGATTTCCTTGTCCGCTCGAAATAGGGCTGTCCCTTCCCAACACGTCTGCAGCCAACACGTAACGAAATAACCAAGCTATTATGTTTGTTAATTACGGTTGTAGTCCCAATTCAATATCATAGTTTGAGAATTAGCTTAGCTATTATGTTTGTTAATTACGATTGTAGTCATAATTCAATATCATAGTTTGAGAGTTAGCTTAGCTATTATGTTTGTTAATTACGGTTGTAGTCGCAATTCAATATCATAGTTTGAGAATTAACTTAGCTATTAAATTCTCAAGATCTTAAAATTTGGTTTTCCGGTTGCACTTGGTCATTCATAACATACATTGCACAACTGTATAAACAGTAGTTTTAAATTTATCTCACGGCACCTATACATCTCCATTTGAAAATTCCTGCTCGAAGGTGCACATCTTCGTGTGAAGTGGGTACTTATTTTAAAAATGTCAAAACTCTTTGTGTGGTAGATATCACGCAATCCCCAAAGATACAGAAAACTCTTTATTTTATTAAGATAGATGTAAAAACTTGAATTTTTTCTGAAACCACATGAATTTGCATAGGAAGATAATAAACTGGCTCTTTGAACTATCTAGTAAAACTATTCTTCCTATAGTGGTGCGATTATAAGTTATAACTTTGGTTTTACTTCCTACGTCTACTTGAAGAAAAATTAATATAGTTTGAGTTTTCTGTCTGTTGTCTGTGTCTTTTATAACAATTAAAATATTTACAACATTGCTTATTTTAAAACAAAGTTATGTTAATCAATAGAGTATAAATAAATGTATTTTCCAATAAAAAATTAATAGCACAAAAAAATCAAATTTTGCTTGGACATATCAATCTGGAGTGGATCCAGACGGGGATGTGTGGATCCGCGAATACCCTCAAAAAATGTTTGGTTAGTATTAACAGTAATAATTGAAAAATTAAACCGGTTATTCTACGTTTTTGTCACTACTAATTTTACTACCACGTGATAGTTGCTTCGAGTGCCAATCACTGTCAAAATTGATTTACATTTTTAACAGATAATTTAGTTATCAGATATTAACAAAAACATAAATAAACGATGAACTTGAATCAATTTTTTTAATTTTTTAATTAATTAACGATTACTCTCAAATCTAAACTAAAGATTCGAAAAAAAATTGGGTCAGAATTTCCCAAGGGGGGAATTCCCTTGGTCCAGCCCCTTAAAAACCCCATCATAAATTTCTGGGTCCACCCCTGAGTTATCCAAGCTTTACACTCGTATATTATTGATTTATTTAAATTTGAACACCTAAATGAAGAAATATAGTAAAACTCTGCTACTTAAAGCTACTCGAAAATTTCTAATACCGTAATCCTAATTAAATTTTCCAAAATTTTAAAAAAATAATGTGAGTGAAATGAAATAAGTTTTGTATTGGGAGTACACTCATGGTTAACACTGAATTTGGATTAACCGTTATTAAATGTTTAATATTTAAATATTGTAGTCAACACAATGTGTTTCTCATAACCAACATAATCACAGCAATCTAAAAAGAGATGCTGTAAATGAAAGAATACAGTAGATATTACGTACGAATGGCGTAGAAGCGTGTGGGTCAGGGGGATGATGACCCCCATGGATTTGTTTTAATCCCTCCTGAGATTCATTGGAGCACCCTTAAAGGTGGTCCACATATAAAAATAAAAACTTAATGTTATAATTTCTACTATACTACCTCCCTTCTCCTCTACTGGACAAGGGCAGGGGCACATGTACAATAAAGTAAAGAGGGCAAGAAAACAACAACAAATGATTAAATTGCAGAAGAGCGTTAGGACCACATATTCATTGATAGGCCTCCACTTGGACCTATTCAATAATTTGTCGTCATGAACCCTTCTCAATCATCACCCGTTACTATACGTTATTACGCAAAGGGAAAGGTACGAAAATATTTTGTATTTATAACAAAAATACTTTAAACCTGTCATAGTAAATTAAAGATAGCAAGTCTAATAAATAAATATTTATTTAAGAAAAGATTAACAATAAATATATATATATGATTATATGCATACAGGTAACAATAGATAGTTAAAAGAAAAATACATAAATATAAAAAGGAGGAATAGGGTTATGCCCATTACTGTACAGTGGTGCTGTTGCCATAGCAACCTTGTCCTAACAATTACATTTATGATTACGAAAAAGTAGCGTACGACCCCTCAATGGGCCTCAGCGGCAACCCGCAGTGCGCTACAGACTAAACGTCCGCATTTTACAAAAGGATAGTTTCGTATGCTTTATAGTTACAATATATAAGCATAAATTTTCATGGCAACCAAAAAAAGAGAAAGTAAATGACTTATATTAGTCTTAACCCAATATTCAACAAACAAAGTTAAACGTATGGGCCATCAAATATTCCCATACTACCCAGGCATTCGCCTTC
>CABFVX010003462.1:0-69527 GCA_902151425.1 Timema shepardi | reverse complement strand
ATTTTTTGACTAGCACTAAAATAGGTCATTGTTGGGAAATCTCATTTAAGTTTATATGGTGTTATACGCCATATTTATAATGCTAGGCATTGAAAGGATTATATGTTGTCATACGCCATATTGATAATGTTAGGCATTAAAAGTTAATTCACGTATGTTCATGGAAAGTTTTCTTGTAAAAACAATAATCATAGATTGTTATTATTGCACTTCAGCTTTTACAGATATTGTATTAAAAAAGAATATGCTTAGATTCTTTAAAGAAGTGATATGTTCTTTAATAAGATGTTGGCTGAAATAAAAGCAAAGTTTCTTTAAGACTTGAACTTTTTACTATTCTAGTTATGCCATTTATCCTTAGGTTTATATATGTATAATTTTAATGCCCTTTTTAACTTATCCTTCGACCTCGTCGTATTAAAACTAAATTGATTTCTGAAGGAGAACAGTGATATTACCCTCCTTCTAGGAGTGAGTGGCGTGCGTTGGAGATGGGTTGTGTACCCTGCTATATTTCACAACAAAAACATAATATTGTTTTACACTTCGCACTCCTATTTTTCTAAAAAATTTTGGTAAAATTAAATTTATTTTATTTGTATTGAATCCCTCTAATTCTAGAGCTTGGATTACATAGTAAAGACGTTTATTAAGATAACTAAGATGATTTACCAATATAATTCTTTTGGAGGTTTATATAGATTGAATTGTAAACATACTTTAATAAAATAATACTTAAATTTAACAAAAAAAATTTCCTTGGTCATTAAAAACGGTTGGTGTTATTTATTTTTATGTTGGTGTTATTAATGCATCTACAATAGCTAAACATTTAATTAATATCAATATTGTTAGCCACACGTTTAAATTAACTGATTTTTTTTCATTTTTAACACAGCGTCTTAATACAGTTCAGGTCGTACTCAAACTAAATGCTAGGTACTTCTTGATTAATTAACTTATTTTAAACTAATCGTTCTACTAGTTGTAAAATACTTACTGTATAATGACCTTATCTGGGGGTAAAAATATACAACACAAGATTATCGTTTATCACACAGCACTCTACAAAATTTTATCTTCGTTAATTTATATATGGAAGCAATATTGTTTACTATTAATTATATATTTATTGTAAAAATGTGAAATGTATTAAAATAATAGAAATGTTCCCAAATCATTCTTAATATCAAGACGTTCTTTTCTGGAAATCCAGCCATATTTCTTCATTGGGAGCGAAAAAGAAAGCCTTGGGGTCATGGGTGAGAGCTGTTGGAGTTCTCTCCATCTTCATGACGTCATAGCTGGACAGAATGGTTACAAGCCCACACTGCATCAAGGCCTCTCCGAACCGCATCCCTGGAATAACACGGACACATTAAACAGTGATACTACCACACAATTTACAACGTAAGAATGGTTTCACTTCTTGATGTTTTTGTCAAATAAAATTGTGTGGATTGAGAGAATGAGAATTAAAGTTGGTTATTTTTTACTGACACAAAATATATTCATTAAATTTTTGTTATAATCTTGACAACAATGACATAGTATTAAGCTTTTGATAACAGTGTTTAATAATTGTGACTTGTCTTGTAAATATTTAATAGTTTCTTTTTATACATTAACAATAACTATAGGTGACCTGGCGGTCTAGGGGTAATGTTTCGGACTTCTATGCTGGCGGCCGGGGTTCAATCCTCAGTCCCGGCACAGATTTATCTGATTACCAAACCCTTCCTTCACCTCTGACAAGACATCTTGTGGATGTGGGGAATGCCAGGCCTCCACCGTGGTTCGGATCCCACGTTAAACTGTAGGTCCTCCATTTCATCTCACAATCACCCTACCATTACACAGCGTAAGTGCGTATAACCCGAATGGGTAGTAAGACGCGGTGCTAATAATAATAGCAATAACTATAGCCTTGAATATTCAATGTGATGACTTAATTTTATAACTTTTTTTGTTATCTTTGTAAAAATTGTTGGAATTGTTCCTGATAAAGATGAAGGAATGCGGAGGTTACTGTCCACTAGAATTATTGCTTTGTTCGACAGCAGGAGCTACTAAAGCTGGTTGCCAAGAGCAAGCCAATAGTCCAGGTCATTTAAACGACGACTATTATGGACACCACTGTTGGAGATTGACTTTATAGTGTGGTACACACTTCCACAAGGTGCATTGTTAGTTATGTTAAAGTAACTGGAGTCCATTTCTAAAGAGATGCCAACGGTGGACAAATTTAGTGTTGGTCACAATGTAGTGTAATAGTTATTACTCTTGTAACAATAATCCAATTGTATAGTAATTGTTTAAACAATATGTATAATCGTTAATTTTATACAGAAGTTATAAATCGATGCTCAACTAATTTAATCGCAATTGACGCTAGATACACAAATATTCCAAGATTCAAATTTGGGACGTAACAAATGTGTAGTTCACTTTATAAAAAATTAGTTGGTATTTATTTTTGCTATCTAAAATCTTCGGAACCGCTTAATTGATTTAAATGTAGATTTTTTTATATTGTAGGGTAATTACCCATGTAGGCTTTAGCAAATTTATCAAGTTGATAATTAACAATGAAGAATGCAAATTATGTAAATCTTATTAGCTCACCAAGGAAGAATATCTACTTAAATACAAGGAGAATAATTATAAGAGATATTTCAACTTCATATCCAAAGAAAAATCATAATACTAGTGAAGATAAGATCAGAATACTAGTGAAGATAAGATCAGAATACTAGTGAAGATAAGATCAGAATACTAGTGAAGATAAGATCAGAATACTAGTGAAGATAAGATCAGAATACTAGTGAAGATAAGATCAGAATACTAGTGAAGATAAGATCAGAATACTAGTGAAGATAAGATCTGCCGCCAATATCCAAATTTGTGTGTTAAAGAATTTTTTAACGTAAGTTTATTTATTGACATATCTAAAGCAAACTATATTATTTTACCACATGCTTAAGATAGGTTGGTAGGAGAGGGTATTCTTTGTGGTAAATTTAATTTATTTTACTATTAATACTTATCTTACAAAGCTTATATAGGTCGAAGGGGCATATATTTTACTTAATTTGTATAACTTGTTTAAGTACAGTGCGTAATTTTATGTTTTAAATTTAATGATTGGTTTATGTTTTTTGGTTTAATATAGTAGATTGATCATTTTAGGGGTAATTTTTTACTTTAACTTTCTTTGAGATATTCAATAAAATATCGGAATTTGGTCATATTACCGCATAAGCACGTTTATCAAGATAAAAGGACACAAGTGAAGAAAGTAACATTCTTATTTCCTAAGATCAATCTTAAAATGCATCCCAAAGATCTTGTGAAACTTCTGTTATGAATGAAATGTAGCTCATCTCTCTTTTGAAAGGGAACTAAACTCTCCTCCGAGAAAGAGGGCTACCTCTAAATAGAGAGGAACTCCCTTATCTTCACCCAGGAACAAAACTCTTCTCAGAGAGACTAGTCTCAAAGGCATACAGAATTGACCCTGAGAAGATCAGCATGTTTTGCCCGTGAACGCCGGTTTGCGAGAATTCTTGATGGAGGTGAACATTTCAAAGTAGGTCATTCTCCATTGGTACGATGGGCTGACAAGGAAACATTTGCCATGAGATACAGTGCCAAATTGGTACGATGGGTTGACAAGGAATCATTTGCCATGAGATACAGTGCCAAATTGGTACGATGGGTTGACAAGGAAACATTTGCCTTGAGATACGGTGCCAAATTGGTACGATGGGTTGACAAGGAAACATTTTCCATGAGATACGGTGCCAAATTGGTACGATGGGTTGACAAGGAAACATTTTCCATGAGATACGGTGCCAAATTCGTACGATGGGTTGACAAGGAAACCTTTGCCATGAGATGCAGTGCCAAATTGGTACGATGGGTTGACAAGGAAACATTTGCCATGAGATACGGCGCCAAATTGTATTACAGGAATGATTGATTATTTTGTTTAGGCTCAGCTTAAAAAATATGGACGTAAGAAGGGAAGGACTTATGTTGCCAACAAAGAAAAGTTCAACAATAGGAAAGTTTCCCCCCTCAGGAACTATCCATTCTCTTCTTTCCGGCCAACATCCCAATGCTAAGGGTTATATTGTAAGTGACTGTCTGACTGCGCTACATATATGGACACAACGATATACGGCCCAAGTATTTCTGGAGACTGTCATCTTTTGGAAGAAGATGTAACTTCCTGGTGGAAGGAAAGATAATTCAATCTCCCCAAAATAATTTAGTCTCCAACCCCAAATAGAAATTACCTTTTGACTAAAGTGGTTTTATTGTGGCACAGGAAAGTTCATATTTTGTAACATTATAAACTTTAATTATCTACGTTTACTATTAAGACCTAAGGGGTCGATTTCATGATTAAATGAAGGATAACTTTTCTTGTATTTGGTTTGGGTGGGTTTCTTAAAGCCTATCTATCGCTTTCCATACCACAAGATTTGTACGCTTTGAGCCAGGAAACTGTTTAGGCTCAAGCTTTTGGTAGAAAAAATATCCTTCCTAGTTTATAATTAACCAAGTGTATGTCTTGTATAGTGAAATATAATTATTAATAAGACCTAGGTGGACATATAGGGGTTTGAGGATTGGCACACATGGAGGTCAAAGCAGAAGAAAAGGTTTCTTTGCTATTTTGTCTATTGGAGGGAGACTGGTACCCAGCGGGGGTTGTTGACAACATGAACAGACCACGTGAAAGAAACCAAGCTTGGGTTTGGGAAAGATCTCAAATATGTATTGTCTCGTTGCGTGAATAAAGAAGTTGTGTGGGCGTTTACCACGAGCGCCTAATTATCCACTTCCTGGTTGAGTAGTAGGAATTCTCGCCGGATGCCTAAGACATTCCTGGACGTTTCTGCCCCGTGGTGATTTGTGGATCTCATCCCAGGTTGAGTACAGCCTACAAGGTACGAGTAGGGCAAGACTCTAGTATATTTCCTAGCACGGTAGTGCTGGCGAATAACCAATCCTCAAGGTATTTGCTCCATTGGGCTACCTTGGCTGAATTTTTTCCCAGGCTGAAGTATGTGGCTTTGTTGAGGCTGATCCGGGTGAATGTTTCCAGCATAGATAGTCCGTCAAGGGCTGAGATCTACTTCGTTACTGGCTTGGACTATGGAATAATAAATATCCCCATTGACAATATATTCCTGTAATGTTCAGTAAAAAGTACTGAGCTACAATTTTAAATTAAACAGCAGTGCCACCCTTTTTAACGGAAATGGACGAGAACTTTGGGAATGAACTATGGGTCAGTGGTTTAATAAAAAGGTTTATAGCTTTTAGACGCAGTTGATTGATCCGGGTATTATTGTGAGTTATTGAAGAGTGCTTTACTATGTTTGTATTTGTCAGTCGGAGTTAACGGTAGTGTGTGTGACCTTCCAGCACAGTTCAAGGACTAAGAACACATTAGATAAGACTAATTTGGTACTGTCTTGTTTTATTAAGAGTGTTTTACTATCATTGTATCCGTCAGTTCGTGTTAACCATCTTCCTTGACCTTTGTTTGTATCTGGTAATCTACTATATGTGTAAACGTTATGCCATAATGAATTTGTCATCACCAGCGTCATATTCACAATAATTACCTTTATTTAGAAATGCCTTGAGTACACTCGCACCCATTAAAGTATTCGCTGCTTATGGTAAAGATTATGCAACGATTGGTTTAGGCTCATTTTAGCCAGCATACCATTCAATAGATATAATTTTATCAAGAAAGATAAATACTTTTATTTAATCAAATACACACTGAGTACATGAGCTCACAAATTTAGTGGGATTTATATACTTTCATTTCAAGCAACATTGTGTTGATATCTGGATAAAAAGAATAGTCTCGTATGACCAAAGAAAGCTATGATGATCAGCTGATGTTAAGATTTGGATGGACATATTGAGGTTTTGCAATACTCTCTTCCAAGTAGTTACATTTATTATCACCTCACCAGAGATGCGCTGCTGTAGTTATGGCAGTTGACACACTAACCCCAGTTGAGTAAAGAAAACTAGGGCGGTGCGTGTGGCTGAATGTGGAACGGATCACTTTCTAGCGATTTCAGAAGTTTAATTAGGTAGGAATTTTGTGAGGAAGCAGTGTGAGAGTATTAAGCAAGAAATAGTGAAAGTAGAAAAGTTGTAGGATAAAAGTGTGAAAGAGCAATATGAAAGATTGATGTGCAAAATCTTAACTTAACATGAGCATGAATGGAATGTCGAAACAAATGATAATACTATTGAAAAATCTTGGAACAAAATAAAATAAACTCTAGTTGAGTGCACGAAAGTTGTGTGTGGATCGTTGGTGGTGTAAACTTAAAAAAAAAAGGCTTGTTGGAATGAACGGATGAAAGAAGCTGTGAGAGAAAAGAAAGAAGCATACAAACGAATTATTTCTGTGAAGAGTGAAACGGGCAATAAAAGTTTGTGGCACATATATAAAGATAAAAAGATTGATGCAAAGAGAGTAGTAAAGAAGAGTAACGAGCAAATGAGATTAAAAGAAGGAGAAAGAATGCAGAATTGTTTTGAATATAATAATAAGCTGTTTTGGAAGGGAGCAAAGAGAACGAAACAAGTAGTGAAAGGATAGACCTATGGCATCCACAGTGAACGTGGTGAGATTATCTCAGATTAAAACGGCAAAGAAGGTGATGGAGAAATCATTTTGAGCAATTGGTGGCCAAAATGGGGAGGAATTAGCAGAAAACAGGGAAAATGTTAGAAAAAGTGAAAGAATTAACTAAGCTGAGGTGTTTAAATATACGAAAATGTTAAAGAATGTCAAATCTGTGGTCGTAAATGGGATCACGGGTGACATGCTGAAGTGAGGGGGCACGGTATTACTTGCCAGATTGTGTGAGTTATTCAATGTGTATGCTGGGATTGCAGATGTTCTTGATAAGTGTAAGAATACAATCATTCTTCCTTTGTATAAAAGTAAAGGCAGTTAGTGTGAATTTTAAAATTTTAGGGCAATTATTAGCGTTTTGAATATTCCAAGCAACATATTTTGGAGAGTTTTAATTGAGAAAGTACGTGAAAGAGCTACGGGTTGGATCTGGGGTGTGCAATTTGGTTTAATGCCAGGTAAAGGTTGCCTGGACCAGGTATTTGTATTGCAACATGGGATTAAAAAATCTATGGCTGTAAGAAAGAAAGTTTATTGTGCATTTGTTGATCTAGAGAAAGCGTATGATCGGGTGAATAGGTGTATGTTACGGAATGTTCTTAGAGAATATGTTGTGGGTGTAGATGTATGGTTAGTAAATGCAATTGAGGAGGTGTATGATAGAAGTAACGCATGTGGTAGGTTGGATGTAGCTTTGAGTGAATGGATTTACATTGAAAAGGATGTTAGATAACGTTGTGTTGTGTCTCCATGGTTGTTTAATGTTTTCATGGATAATTGTATGAGGGACGCTTGCGAGGACGTGGTTGGTGTACACATGGACAATGTGAATTTGAGATTTCTGTTATATGCAGATGATACCATATTAATGGCTGAAAGGAAGGCAGCTTG
Organism: Timema shepardi; assembly: GCA_902151425.1. NCBI lineage: Eukaryota > Metazoa > Arthropoda > Insecta > Phasmatodea > Timematidae > Timema > Timema shepardi. The sequence goes on along the minus strand of CABFVX010003462.1, from coordinate 61,951 downwards.
CAGAATGCATTAAATTGTTTGAGTGTGGTGACATACCAAATGGATCTTCGTATAAATGCCTTCAAAACTATAGTGTTGGTTTTTCATAAGGAAGAATAGGGAAGTGATTTTCAATTTAATATAAATGGAAAACTGTTAGAACAAGTGAATGATTTTGTGTACTTGGGCAGAATTCTGTACAAATTGAAGAATAGATGGTGAAGTTTACAAACGGGGGAATGCATCTTGGAAAGTTGTTGGCTATATGTGGCCTATTACAAAGAATGAGGTAGTATCAAATAGTCAAAGATGGCAGTATATAAAATTGTGTTAGCGCCAACGTTGTTTTACGTGTGTGATGCGTGGGTTTGTCTGGAGAAACACAAGAGCTTGGTGAATAAGGTTGGAATGAGATATCTAAGAATTGAATGTGGAAAAACTAGTTTGGACAGAGTCAGTAATGAGAGGGTGCTGGAGGAGTATGGTTTGAAAGGGAATCCAAACGTTCAATGTGATATAAGTATCTTACGATATTTTTGGCATATTAAGCGGATAAGTATGGATCTAGTGACGAAACAAACAGTAGCGGATTTAGGCTTAGGCCCGTGAGGCCCGGGCCTAGGGCGGCAAATTTTGAGGGGCGCCAAATTTTTTAATATGACTAAAATTAAAAATCGATTGGGTTTTCTGTAAACTGTAAGACCAAATTTTAAAGTTTATTTTATTGCGCTCTTACTATCGAAACATAGTACCATTTTGAGGGTAGAATTTCTTTGTTAAAATAATTAATCAGGCAAGTACTAAAATTGCGTATATATGTGAGTCTTCTTGCAACGAATTGTTCTGGAGAAAGATCATTTTCCACTCTGAAAAGAGTGAAAAGTTATTTGCGTGCAAGTATGAAACAAGACAGACTAAATGCACTGGCATTACTAACCATTGAAGCACAATTGGTTCAAGAAATTAAGTATGAAGAGGCCATTGATATTTTCGCACGGACGAAAGCAAGAAAAAAAAATATTATATGATTAATCAGATAAAAATAATTTATATTTTAATTAAAAGCAATTTATTATTAATTCTATATTTAATTGTTATGTTAAAAAAATAAATGTTTAATTCATACCTGAATTAGATTTCTTATTATTATTGTTATTATGTTCATTATTTTATACACACACACACACATATATATATATACACACTGTTACAAAAAAGGGTGCCATATCGTCTCGGGCCTAGGGCGTCCTCAAACCTAAATCCGCTACTGGAAACAAATAATGGTAGGCCATGTAATACGTGGCTTAATATTGTAGTTGAACATTTGAAGAAGAGAGAAACTAAGAGTTTTAAGAATAAACTAGCATATATGACTCGGTATATGGATGTTGTTGAAGCGAAGGAAATATGCATGGATAGGAAAGTGTGGAGAAAGTTAGTGAGGATCGATTAGGTACGAAGGTGTTTTTTGAGCTATATTCACAGTTTCTTGCCAACCCCTTTAGGGAATGGCGTGCTTAGGTATGTATACATCTTTATGTACTAAATTTATTTTCAAACAAATTGTGGTGCTTCAGGGCAGTATAATTGAATGTATTGTAATTAATTTGAATGCCATTGAGTTAACAAGGAGACTAGATACGAACACATATGTATAAGATATGTCATCCGGCTTTTCATAATTTAAGTCAGGCACCTCTGATTTACACTAATAGATCAAATGTGGAGAAAACATAGCTCCTTACTAATACCCATATCTGCTATATTCTAGTATATTGTTAACATGACAACTTATATCACGTGAACAGTAATACCTGCTATTTAATTAAGTTTATATATGAACAAATATTATATCGGGGATCATATTCCTATTGTGTAACTTCTCATATAGATTTAATTTGTTTAATACTAGTACTTTTTGTAAATTTTCTAATATTCATTGGTGAGCACCTGCCAAGAATTAAGTATAGATATATATATATATATACACTGTCTTGGCAGGTGCTCAACAGTGAATATTATATATATGTATATGTTTACACTATATATATATATATATATATATGTCTACACTATACACGTTTTTAGTTGCTAGAATAAATGGATGTTATACCTAAATAAGAATATTGGTATTGTGTGAATTCACGTTAAGTTATGTACTTGAATAATATATTAATAATTTGGGTTGCTATTGTTAACTAAACTGGAACATACCACTACTAAGAAATCTTATACCTAAAAGAAATTATTCAAATTGGTACCGGGATTTTTTTTTTATAAATCAAATATATATCTTTTTAACTATCATATTTTGAACATATTCAAGTATTCCAAGGACTATAATATTGTAAATACCCATATTTAATATAGATACGTAAAATATATTAAATAAATAGAGTATATTTTCTTACCTAAACATATCCTGGGTCCTCCACCGAAAGGAAAATACACATATTTTGGTCGAGTCTGAATGTTGTCCTCGCTGAACCTCTCTGGGTTGAACCGGTCCGGGTCTGGGTAGTATTGCGGGTCGTGGTGAAGAGCCAGTGTGGGAATCACGACAGACATACCAACCTCCACTCTGTATGTTCCCCCAGATACAGTGGTTAGATCATATGGCTTGGTACAGATCCGGTTCATGTAAGTGATAGGGGGGTATTTTCTTAACGACTCTATACAATAACAAAATATATATCAATCATTTGTTAACATATTTAACAAATTTTATCACTACGCTCTTTAAAAAGTGACAAAATGTAAAATAATAAAATCAGATACTTTAGGAGAGTTTATTCATTAAACTGTTCACGCCTTCATTGCTGTTTAAGTGGCCCACGGCTTTTGTATTTACTGGCAGCGTAAGGGGTGTTTTCCCGCAGAGGATTTCCCCCAGATTGGTCACTTAAAGTAAAATTTGTGCCTGGGCGAACTTTGACAGTTCCCAGCACATATTCTTTGCAAGAAAACCAGTTGGTTGACGAGGTTTTTTTTTAACACGTTTAAAGTACATATTCTACTATTTCAATTTTATTCTATTAAGTCTTAATAGGTGACCTGGTGGTCTAGGGGTAAGGTGTTAGACTTCTATGCTGGCGTCCGGTGTTCAATCCTCGGTCCCGGCAAAGATTTAACTGATTATCAAACCCTTCCTTCACCTCTGACAAGTCATCTTGTGAATGTGGGGAATGCCAGGTCTCCACCGTGGTTCGGATTCCACGTTAAACTGTAGGTCCTCCATTTCATCTCACAATCACCCTACCATTACACATTAGAAGTGCGTATAACCCGAACGGGTAGTAAGACGCGGTGCTAATAATAATAAGTCTTAATATACCACCTGTTTGTGTTAAACGCATTTTATATGTGCTAATAGATCAATGGAAAATAGTTATTTAGAAAAAATAAATGAGGGTTTTTATGTAAAAAGATTGGAAAGCCATTTGGGGAAGAATTAGTATTACACCAAGCCAGGATTCGAACTCTGACCTCATTGTCATCATCAGACCACACTAAATTAGACTGATATACATCAGTATTTATCTCAACCCCAAAAGAAAGCAAGTTAAGGCACTAATAATACTAGTATGTAAAACTTCTAGAAATCAACACGTGTGTGTGAATAGGGTGCCATCGTGTTCCTTATTCACCTTCGCAAACCATATGCAAGTATTTCATCTCCTGAATTGCTTCATACGTGATTTCTCCTCCGGTAAACTCCAGACCCGCGGTGATCTCATCTCTTAGTTTCTCCTGGACGTGAGGGTTCAACGCGAGCTGGTACAATGTGTAGATCAAAGCATTGGCAGACGTCTCGTAGCCGTCAGTGAAGAACGTCAAGGCTTGAGCCGCGACATCTTCATCGGTGAACTCTGGAATGGTTTAATATACATAGCCAAACCACGAACTGTACAGAGATAATATACCATATCCATATTGTGAAATAATCCTTTTAACATTTTATTTCATTGAACCAGTACTAGAGAGGTTTTTTTCTGTTGGAAGGATACTGACTGCTCTAACCAAGCTGATAAATAATATTGTTCCTATGACCATATTTAAATTACTTTATTTTGAATATAAATAATTGGATCATACTGTAAGCCAATTTACTTGATATGAGGGATATTTCAAAATGTATACTTTGATCTCATGCTCATGATGAATCGATATGTGATATGAATTGTAATCAAGACCATACCGAGTTTGAAGAAAACCTTCAAAGAACTTGATTTCTCAAATGCTCTCGAACAAATACTAATGCAGCTGACATTGAGTCTAATAAAGTTAATATTTCGGAATACAGAGCATTTATTAAAAAAATATTTATATTCCAATCTTACTTTCAATATTTTTAGTAGTAAAAAAAATTGTTTATGTGCTAAATATAAGTTTAATAAGAGGTAATTCAATACGCAAAACGCATTACTTACTATTGAACCATATTTCATTAAGATCTTTGTTTGCTTCAGAGTATTTTTCCTTTAGCTGTATTAGTAGTTGAAGATAGTCGTTTTCTTTTATGTTATTTTTGAGCCTGTAGGACGAGGTATCTTTGAGAATTCTTAGAAAAAACTGCCTTACGTCAATAGGTGTCATCCTATATTGTAACAAAAATAAGTAATTTGTATCATCTAAGAAGATATCAAATACAACATTAAATAATACACGCCTTAAAGGGGTGGTTTGTTTAAGGTATTCTTTATACCTACAGTAGCCCCATGCCTTCTTTGGTGCTGACTGACAGCCTTAAAAAGTTACCAGACCAAATTACGCATCCCTACGCTAAACCAGATGATCTGCAAAAACACGTGTTTAGCAGCTGTCACTTCTGACAGTAAAAATTTAGGTATATACCAAAATGTTGACTGTCAGAAGTCAGCTTTGAGCTGTCAGTCAGCACCAGAGAAGCCATGGAGCTACTGTACAAGGACGTAGCCAGGAAAAAACTTCAGGGGGGGTTGGGATGTCACAGCCCCCCAACTGTCACAGGCAAAGAAAAAATTAGAATATTAAATTATGCTCGAAGCTATCAGGAACTAATTTTAAAGTTGACTAATGGCATAAATTAAATACTTTAACTTTGTTTAGCACGTAGAAAAGTATAGTCCCGCCTTCCTCCAAATTCGAAAATGTTTTAAAACCACTTATTAAGTGGTGGCACTGCGGTGACCACTTCTTCAATAAAATAGTTTTTATCCATGGAATAAATTTGACCCCCCCTCCCCCACCGCCCCTTTCCAACCTTCTTTTTAGATATTTTAACTGGCCTATTATATTTTCGAAAAAAATACTTTCTAAAGTGATCGAATTAAAAACGATAACAGGCTAGGACCATTCCTAATTTCTTCTAGATGCATCTGCATCTAAAAATATCTGATTTAAGATCACTACAAATAGATTCTAGAGAAGTGTAATTTTCAAAAATATTTCAAGCGAGGCGGTAATAGCGGCATCCAATTGACCAATCTCTCTGGAGTAGGGCACCACGAATTCCTTACAGGAAGAGGGACAATTCCTTTAAAAATCCCTTTTGGTTATTCACCCCCTTTCCCCACCTCCTCTATGCAAATAAGATTCCGCCACCAGTGACTCAAACTGGATAGTTCTAGATATAATTTCTTCTCTCTCTAGGTTACCTGGCGGTCTAGGAGGGCTGGAGGTCCGGGGCTTAACCCTCAGTCCCGGCACAAATCTATCTGATTGCCAAACCCTTCCTTCACCTCTGACGTGTATTCATCATAACTTGTGGGTGATACTATAGTCATTGTGGTGATGGTGGTGGCGACTGGCGGTGATACTATACTCAAAGTGGTGGTGGTGTCTGGTGGTTATACTATAGTCAAAGTGGTGGTGGTGTCTGGCAGTGATACTATAATCAAGATGGTGGTGGTGACTGGTGGTTATACTATAGTCAAAGTGGTGGTGGTGGTGGCGGTGATACTATAATCAAGATGGTGGTGGTGACTGGTGGTTATACTATAGTCAAAGTGGTGGTGGTGCCTGGTGGTTATACTATAGTCAAAGTGGTGGTGGTGTCTGGCAGTGATACTATAATCAAGATGGTGGTGGTGCCTGGTGGTTATACTATAGTCAAAGTGGTGGTGGTGGTAGTGCCTGGTGGTTATACTATAGTCAAAGTGGTGGTGGTGCCTGGCGGTGATACTATAGTCAAGGTGGTGGTGGTAGTGCCTGTTGGTAATACTATAGTCGAGGAGGTGGTGGCACCTGGTGGTGATACTATAGTCAAGGTGGTGCTGGTTCCTGGTGGTGATACTATAGTCAAGGTGGTGGCGGTGGCTGGCGGTGATACTATAGTCAAGGTGGTGGTGGTGGTAGTGCCTGGTGGTAATACTATAGTCGAGGAGGTTATGCCTGGTGGTTATACTATAGTCAAAGTGGTGGTGGTGCCTGGCGGTGATACTATAGTCAATGTTGTTGTGCCTGGTGGTGATACTATAGTCAAGGTGGTGATGCCTGGTGGTTATACTATAGTCAAAGTGGTGGTGGTGCCTGGCGGTGATACTATAGTCAATGTGGTTGTGCCTGGTGGTGATACTATAGTCAAGGTGGTGGTGGTGGTAGTGCCTGGTGGTAATACTATACTCGAGGAGGTGGTGGCGCCTGGTGGTGATACTATAGTCAAGGTGGTGGTGGTACCTGGTGGTGATACTATAGTCAATGTGGTGCTGGTTCCTGGTGGTGATACTATAGTCAAGGTGGTGGCGGTGGCTGGCGGTGATACTATAATCAAGATGGTGGTGGTGCCTGGTGGTTATACTATAGTCAAAGTGGTGGTGGTGCTTGGTGGTTAAACTATAGTCAAGGTGGTGGTGGTGGCTGGCGGTGATACTATAGTCAAGGTGGTGGTGGTGGCTGGCGGTGATACTATAGTCAAGGTGGTGGTGGTGCCTGGTGGTTATACTATAGTCAAAGTGGTGGTGGTGGCTGGCGGTGATACTATACTCAAAGTGGTGGTGGTGTCTGGCAGTGATACTATAATCAAGATGGTGGTGGTGACTGGTGGTGATACTATAGTCAAGGTGGTGGTGGTGACTGGTGGTGATACTATAGTCAAGGTGGTGGTGGTGCCTGGTGGTTATACTATAGTCAAAGTGGTGGTGTTGGTAGCTGGCGGTGATACTATAGTCAAAGTGGTGGTGGTGTCAGGCAGTGATACTATAATCAAGATGGTGGTGGTGACTGGGGGTGATACTATAGTCAAGGTGGTGCTGGTTCCTGGTGATGATACTATAGTCAAGGTGGTGGTGGTGGCTGGCGGTGATACTATAGTCAAGGTGGTGGTGGTGCCTGGCAGTGATACTATAATCAAGATGGTGGTGGTGACTGGGGGTGATACTATAGTCAAGGTGGTGCTGGTTCCTGGTGGTGATACTATAGTCAAGGTGGTGCTGGTTCCTGGTGGTGATACTATAGTCAAGGTGGTGGTGGTGACTGGTGGTGATACTATAGTCAAGGTGGTGGTGGTGCCTGGTGGTTATACTATAGTCAAAGTGGTGGTGGTGGTGGCTGGCGGTGATACTATAGTTAAAGTGGTGGTGGTGTCTGGCAGTGATACTATAATCAAGATGGTGGTGGTGGCTGGCGGTGATACTATAGTCAAAGTGGTGGTGGTGTCTGGCAGTGATACTATAATCAAGGTGGTGCTGGTTCCTGGTGGTGATACTATAGTCAAGGTGGTGGTGGTACATGGTGGTGATACTATAGTCAAGGTGGTGCTGGTTCCTGGTGGTGATACTATAGTCAAGGTGGTGGTGGTGGTGGTAGTGCCTGGTGGTAATACTATAGTCGAGGAGGTGGTGGCGCCTGGTGGTGATACTATAGTCAAGGTGGTGCTGGTTCCTGGTGGTGAGACTATAGTCAAGGTGGTGGTGGTACCTGGTGGTGATACTATAGTCAAGGTGGTGCTGGTTCCTGGTGGTGATACTATAGTCAAGGTGGTGGCGGTGATACTATAAGAACAGTGAGCTCTTTATTTACAGTTATTTACGTTTGGCCTGTGTTTTGTCTCTCGTGGTGATAATTAGTTGTTATTGTATTGTCTTGTGGCCTGGGTGATGTTAATATGAGTTATTTTACTTCACTTCATTACTTCACTAGAGTTTACTAATGAATTTGTTTTTAATTAATCTTCTAAAGGTGAAACAGATAGTGATGATATTGTTGAAAATTTTCACTCTCGAAATAAAACCAGTAAAATAACCCAACAAAGTAATTGGAAAATGAATACACTACAAAAATCCCTAGGACAGGGTAGACAACATATAAAGTAGTTTAATAAGTAAGCGAGCTCTAGAAAGACTGGCTCAGATTATAAGTGTAAGTTTTAATGTTTTGAAAATATCCGCATTCCGAATTGAGAGAAAAAACGGGAAGATAAGCTTGTTGCCTGAAAGTTGTTATATAGATCCCCTCTTCTGATAAAGGAAGTGGAATATAGAGATATCATGAAAATGGCCGATAAGTATGCTCCACCTTACAATCAGTCAACAATGCAAAATCATGAAGATGAGATATATGTCAATAACTGAAGACTATGAGGGTTAATATCCTGTAAGGGATATATTTTGGTATTAATATAAATTGCCAATTTATTTTATTATCCATTAAAAACCTTGTTCATAAAATAAAATATGCATATTTTGTCAATTGAATATTTTGGTACTAGCAAATTTTTTTAAAATTATTAATAGAAAAACATTTGTGTACATGTAATAAATAAGTAGATATTTCTATTAAATACGCAAAATCGCTCATATTTTAAAATTACTATGAAATATGAGCTTTTATTTAACGAAATAATGTGAATTTTTGTCTTTTTTGTTCAAAAAATGTTCAGCTTCAAAGCTCTATAATATTATAACATCATAGTTCATAATTTTATACACAGTAAATTATATTACAGATAATAGCACTATCATAAATACATAAATAAAAGTCTTCAATATAATATAAATATTTAAGATTATTTTAAAAAGAGTTTTTTTAGCTATCATTTAAAACTGGTAAAAGTGGAGCTGAACTCTTTTTGTTGCAAGGTCATCAATTTTTATTTGACTAAAAAGCCATATACTCTTATTTAATTAGTATGTTTAAACTGTAAATAAGGCAGTTTTTTTAATAACTTTCGGGGAGAAGGGGTTGAACACCCAAATCCCTCTCCCCCATGGCTTCTTTGGTGCTGACTGACAGCTTTGAAGAGTTACCAGACCAAATTATGTATCTCTACGCCGAACCATATTATCTGCTAACCATATTATCTGCAAACACACGTGTTTAGTAGCTGTCACTTCTAACAGTCAAAATTTAGATATATACCTAAATGTTGACTGTCATAAGTCAGCTGTGAGCTGTCAGTCAGCACCAAAGAAGCCGTGGGCCTACTGTACCTATGCCACTTATGCTAATTGATATTAACAAAATTGTTACTATTAGGTGGCGTAGTTGGCTAACGCGCTAGTCGTGTTGAGCTCGACCGCTGAGGACGGAGAGATCGAGGTCTGAATCTCGATCGGGTGATCTGGGGTAGTTTTTCCTAAATGGTTTTCCACTCTCCCTCCACACAAATGCGGATTCACTTCCTCTAATTCAACCGTCCTCAATTCCTAATCCATTAGCGTAATTAGTACTTAAAGCGTATAACCCGAACGGGTAGTAAGACGTGGTGCTAAATAATAATAATAATGTTATAAGAATAACTATATAAGTTTATTTCAGTGTGTTCTCTAAGTTTACAGGGTTAATATCATGTTTCAGTAAATCTTTGTTTTAACATTATTTTTCAGGCATGTTTAAAACTAACTTCTAAAACTCACAATATAAATATAAAATAATAAATATTCTATCCTATTTTACCTTCTCAGTTCTCATATCAAGAGAAAGTATTGTAATCGTGAAAAAACTCAATCTTTAGATTATTATGAATATTTACGTTTTATGTGAACCTGGAACCTAATAATTGGATTATACTATTCTGTCCGTCTCCATGTATGTCTGTATGTCTGTCTGTCTGTCTCTATATCCCTATTGTATGTCTGTCCATCCCCATGTATGTCTGTCTGTCTCTATATCCCTATTGTATGTCTGTCCGTCTCCATGTATGTCTGTATGTCTGTCTGTCTCTATATCCCTATCGTATGTCTGTCCATCCCCATGTATGTCTGTCTGTCTGTATATCCCTATTGTATGTCTGTCCGTCTCCATGTATGTCTGTATGTCTGTCTGTCTCTATATCCCTATTGTATGTCTGTCCATCCCCATGTATGTCTGTCTGTCTGTATATCCCTATCGTATGTCTGTCCATCCCCATGTCTGTATGTCTGTCTGTCTGTATATCCCTATTGCATGTCTGTCCATCCCCAGTCTGTCTGTCTGTCTGTCTGTCTGTCTGTCTGTTCGTCCATGGCCACAGACCCGAAACGGTTGGATGGATTTTGATCAAACTTGATAGCTATATCTTATAGAGCTATACATTGGAAGTTTTTTGATTTTGACCCCAGCCCTCAAGTTAGGGGTAATTTACTGAAGTGTGATTGTTTTTTCATTCAATATTTTTCTAAGCAGGCTATAACGATTTCGATTAAGATGCACATCTAAGATTTGTTTTACATGACCAATAACAAAGTAGCATTAGATTGGGAGCCAGAATTTCTTGAAGGATAGTCTTCTGAGGTGAAATGTTAAAAATTAAAAATATTTTAGTAATGTTTCAAACAATATTTCTTAATGTACATCACAAACAACACAATATACTAACTTGTAATTGGGGTAAAAATTCACTAGTGGATAATTTACTAATGACTGATTTTTCATAGACTCGAAATTTTTCAATTGGTTTTTTAGAATTGGTTCCAACTGAGTATTTTGGGAATTTTAGACATGACAAATAGCACTGTATAATTGTTTAAGGGGTAAAATCTCATTTATGGGTAATTTAGTCATGACTGATTTTTCGAAAACTTTATTTAAATTAAAGATTACTTTATTTTGTTCCTAGGGATATCTTGGAAGCTTTTAACATGAAAAATACCAGTTTAACTTGTTTTTTGGGATATAAACTCTTTAATGGGTAGTGTATTAAAAGAATTATTTTTCAAAAAATTTAAATATTAAAAAAAAATCACTTTGAAGACTTGTTTCTAAATGGGTATCTTGGAAGTGTTTGTCATAACACTGTACGTACCTATTTTGGGGGTAAAAATTGGCTTATGGGTAATTTGAAGATTACTAATTTTTCAAAAACTTAATTTATTTAAAAAATAGCTCAAACAAATTGGTTATAAATTGACATATTGGGAATGTTTGACAAGTCAAATAGCAGCGTGTATTTGGGGAGGGAACTCATTTATTAGCATTTTTCTGATGACTTAATATAGGGTAATGTTGGCGTTTTTAGTTAAGATTCCTATATTTTTTAGTTAATTTTTAGTAACATAAGGCTCATGTTGAGGCTTAGGTTTCTGTTTCAATAATTTTAGCCGATGTTTTAGGTTAGTTAGAGGGATATGGTTTAATTCGTGTTTGTACATTAATAACAATTTCTGGTTAATATTTTATTATATTTGAATTAGAATTAGTTTATTAAGTGTATATTTATTGACTTTTATGATTATTTAGATTACCTTGTCTGTGCCACTTTTATTTTATACCGTATATAAAAAAAAATTCTGACAATAAACCACAATCCCATCCCCGGTATCCCATTTTCAGATTATTCTGTTTATACGTGGCAGGCCCTTCCTGTCAAATTTATTTTGTCCAGCTTATCTAGAAGTGGCATGGATATATATAGATATGAAGGGATGGGGTAGGGGAGGTGTTAACACCCGTTAGAAGATGCATGGTCCATATATAGTGTGTATCAATAGCTCTCGACTCCTAAGTTTCCTTTATAAATACAAAAGTAATGGACGTAATTTAGTGAAATTTGCTACGCACGTACCTTGACGTATTAGAATAAAGATAGTATTATAGCAAGTGTTTAAAGTGGGCGCCATTAGTACCAAGGCATGCCTGCACACTCCTCTCCATGTTATTGAAAGTATTCACTAACAATTTGGGAGTCACAGCCTAATTTTCTTCAGAATTTTTTTCTCGCAGGTCCATGTGAGTCTGTGTCTTTTTTGCGATACACTTTCCCTTTCATCATGCTCCTTAGGAAGAAATCCGGTAGAGTAAGGTCAGGTGACCTCAGTGGCAAAACTCCCTTAGAAATGGCATGATCTTCAAAGAAGGAAACAATTTCAGACAAGCTGACATCGGAGGTTTGGTAGTTAGTAGCATCCTGCTGAAAATAGCCAGTACGAAGCTCTACGTCATCCAACTGATTCACAAACACATGTAAGCTGCGGTACCCACCGGTGGATGGAAGAAGATGGAGCCGTGACAAAGCACATCAACCCCCAACTTTGTCATTGTGAATAGATGTGAGGATTCTTACTAGCCAACGTACGGATATTCTGGGAATTGACGTACCCACTTAGATGGAACCACGCCTTGTCGGGGAACCACGTTTTTAGTCCCGTATTCCCGGGTGTGCGTTGACAAACTGCTGGAACCAGTTACAATAATTGAGTTTCTTCTGTTTGTCATGTGTAACAGTAATACAATATACATAGGACTTTGCTGTTTTGCTGCTCGTTGACATGTGAATGTGGAGGTCCCCATCTCCTGTGACAGTTTACACGAGGCCAGCAGTCTGGTTTCAACTTGCTGCACAGTTATTTCTGGCAGTTTCGGACGTCCATCTTCAATGACATGCAACAGTTTATGATATTAGTAAAGCGTGCGTTAGGGTTGACGGAGGTTTGAACAAATGGTTTGACATTAAAGAGGGTGTTAATCAAAGTTGTATCATATCCTCAAAGTTGTATCATATCCTCATAGTTGTTTAATGTACTCAGGGAAAAGTGTATGAGGGATGCTTGTGAGGACGCGGTTGGTGTACGAATGGAGAATGTGAGTGTGAGATTGCTGCTATATGCAGATGATGTCATATTAATTGCTGAGAATGAAAGTGACTTGCAGATTTTATCAAGGTGTGTGAATGTGGAGACAGGCAGAATGGATTTTCGTATAAATGTCTCCATAACAGGTGATAGATTTTAATAAGGACGGATCAAGAAATGATCATCAGCTTAGTATAAATGGAAAACTGCTAGAACCAGTGAATAGTTGTATGTATCTAGGAATAATATTATGCAAAAATGAAAGAATAGATGGTGAAATTGACAGACGTATGAATGAATGCTTCTCTAGATTGTTTGTAGTATGTGGATTATTTCTAAGAATGAAGTCGTATTGAAAAGGGCAAATATGTTGGTATGTAAATATGTGTTGTCACCAACATTGTTTTATGGATGTGAACCTTGGGAGTCAATCATGAATTTGTGCTGAAGTAGTGCTCTTTTAAAGGGAATAAAAATGGCCAATTTGTAAGAAACGTGTTACATTGGTTTGGGCATGTTGAGAGGGAGAGTGTAAATAGAGCGATGAAGCAAATATATGAAGTTAGAGCTTTTGGAGCAAAGGGAAGGGGTAGGCCATGTAAGACGTGACTAATGTGGTAGACAATTGTGTGAAAGAGAGAACTATTAATAGTTCTAAGAATCAAAGAACATACATGACTCAGCGTATGGATGTTGTTGAATATAAGAGAGTATGCAGCGATAGGAAAGTGTGGAGGAAGTTATTGAGGATGGATTTAAAACGCATTGGTTGTTTACTAAGCTATATGCACAGTGTCTTGTCCGCCCCATAAGGTGACGGCTTGATTTGGTATGAATATAAGAAGTCATTGCTCCTTGTGCAGAAATTCTACAAGATAATCAGGCCTAGAATATATGTAAAGCTCCTAATTACTCTTATTGGGCTTGTCTTCGTTTCGCTTAAGGCCAAAATTTATTATTACTAAGACATGAGTATTGGTGCCCCTAATTCAATAAAAGTCTGAAGTTTGCCAGGACCCATACCCCTTGGTTACGTGTGTAGCATTGGACGTTATAAGGGAGACGCCAAAACAAAACAAATAGAAGAGACTTACTGCATTCGCCTGTCGACTGGGCCTGCGGGGAACAACGGCTCAAAACCTTCGGACAAACTTTCACTGACCCGGGAGAACAAGACACTAAGAGCGCGTAATGACTGGCAAGCTCAGCCGACGCCTGGGCTAGCTGGACATGCGCAGTGACGAGTTCCCGTTACGAGAAGGTTCCCGAAGTGCGGCATGCTTGCATATTGTTCCATTTTAGTCCAGAATGTATCCTACCCCTTCTCCTTTCATCTTCTACTGAGTTTTGTATATATTCTGGTCTCTGTATCGATAACGTCGCAATTGGGCCTGTGTCTTAGCAGGGTTAACATAAGCTCCGGCTTTCTGCGTCTAAAATGTAAGATCAAAATTCTGTTTTGGCTTATGAAACTTTTTATATACTTTAATATTTTTCTAAATTCTCTTTTTGGCCATACTTTTAAATACTGATAGAATTACATCTTATGGTTAGGAACATTTCCTTACTTTTTTTAATAACTAGGTAATTGCGCCTTATAGACGGTAATGTCATTTATATTACGATAGGTGGGATTTTTTTTTGGTCATAATGTATTTAGGAATATTTGATAACTTCCACGAATACCAGTTTTTTTTTTGTCTTGGCGTTAGTTTATTACGAATTGATTTCTGAGAATAATGGTGTATCTTAAACAAAACTTTTGCGCCATTTCTAATGGTTAACTATTTCATATTTAAATTTTTATCATATTGTAATACGTTAATTTTCAAGGGATAACGTTCATTGCTGAGTTAAGATGGTTTGTTGTCATTTACTATGATCCTTTAATTCTGAGCATACCTTTGATAGTAAATGTAAGATTCAAATATTTGATATTAAAAATATAAATATTTAAAGATTTGGTGTTACTAGAAGGGCGCCTCTTCATGATAGAGTTATAGTTAATTTCTTCGAGTTTATTTTTATGTAACACTATGTGACTATGTTTATAATGTATTTAATTAGTCTCGCGTACACTATACGCATGTAAAGAAAACAATGTTAATCTTTATATGGAATATTTCATTGGTTTCGAGTCATAATGTTGTTTACCTATATTATATTTTATACTCTGAGTCAAACTGTTACGCAACTATTGAGCGTTATTAATAAATATCAATCTTTCTTGATCTGTTTTGTATCTTTCTGATATATGCCCCATCATTCCCAAGGAAAGTTCGTCAAATGTTTTGGTTTAATATGAACTTTAGGAAGGCTGCAGTCTCTGGCTGTCTGGTTGAGATAGAGGTTCACATTTATTATATCCACAACTAGTTAGAGGGTTGCGAGTTGTGGGACTGTAATGTTCTTGTTAAGCATTTACAACCTAGAACTCCTCGGCACTCACTCGGGGTTAAACTTCCCCCATATTTGTAGTTTTGGATGCTACACGTGGACAAAATGTTAAACCCATATAATCTGGTTTGTTTCTGTTGGGCTTAGGATTCCAGACTGGTAAGACATGGAGCGAGAAATACTACAACAGAATATATATCAATAACAGCATTATGCTGTCCCGGTAACTACTGGCTAGTAGTTTGCCATGCTTGGGGNGGGGGGGGGGGGGGGGGGGGGGGGACTTGTCTCGTTGGTATAAATATTATTCTGAAGTGTCTACGAAATGGTGGCTCTAATAACGAAGAATGAATACCACATAACTATATTTAGAATGACTTAAATAGTAAGAGTTTATACGACAATAGAGTAAAAACTACAATATTTAGTTTCATTCTATTCACAAAAAGGTGTTCAAACAGCAACCCTCAGCTCCGAATTTCGCCGAGAGAAATAATAGGCAAACAATGAAAACAGTATTATTTATTAAACATTTTAAATATAACAATAACAGATATTATGTAGAAGAGTAGTGAACTGATTTCATCTCACTTTCTTTGTCCTAATATTTATTTATATTCATGACAGGATATGCGCTACCATCTGGGAACAGACTATGGTACTAAATATGCAGCTTGACAGGCTCTGCCACCTAGCAGTGGGATTTGGCACTGACTTGTTTTTTTATCGTTGATTGTATGTTATGTTAATTATTTTTATTTTGGATATCTGATATTTTTTTTATTTATAATATTTTGTAATTATATTAAGGTTGTCCTTTAGATCAAACCCACTTAGCTCCTTCATTTTGGGTATTAAAATTTCCAAAATACATTCTTGACTAACTTCCAGTTTAGGCGTGGGGTCAAGTGCGAAGCACGTATTTCGGCGTTGGAACTCGTTAATTCGTTTGGTTTTTTTTTCTTTAATTTCATAATGTAGTTAAACTCCTTTTTGTATTAGCTTATTCAGTAATGTCAGGATAGCTAAGTTTTTGATTATTTTAGTTTTTTAACTATTTTTTTTATTATGTATTGATTTCAATAAACTCTTGCTACCAAGCATGAGGGAGCTACAATGGATTTTGGGCTGCATAGGGTAGTTTATTCAATTAAACTGTAATTCTTCTTAAGATGGTTTTAATATATTACCTTTTTGTTATAATTAATCATCTCTTGTGATAAGACTAAACAAATAATGGTATTTTGGTTATATGGCAAACTTTTTAGTTTTAACGTTTCAGAGTAAGCCACCTAATTAATTTTTCCCCCTTTTAAAGGGCACTGTTGTTTAATATTTATTTCTTGTGTAATTTAAAATTTTGGTTTAGTAGGATAGTGCATGGTTTTTCTTCCTTTTACGTTCCTTTTTTTTTTAAATTAATGATTGTACATTAAAAATATGGTCACTATACTAAAATTGTGTTCTACTTTTGGTGTCATTTGTAGCATAACATCAACCTTTCTGTTGATTTTACATATTACTTAAATTTGTTTATATATTATATTAAAATATCTAAAATTTGTGTATAGTAATTTTTCCACTCACTACAATGTACCTCCTCTCTCGCCCTAATGCCCTTTTATTGAACCAGCTTAAACGTTTTTAAAAAGTTTAATGCCCTTTTCATTTCAATATAATTGTTTTTTAATTTGAAAATGTTAATTCTTTGCGGTGACAATTTTAATATTTTTTGTTTTAGTTCTTTTTGCACAACATTGGCACGCTACCTGTGGATTGTTAGCACAAATCAGTGATATTAGTGTGTTTTTTTATCGTCTGTGGGTATTTTAATGCTTATTTTCATGTATATGTATGAGAGAGAGGGGGGAGGAGGGGTATAGTAGAGTGGGGTGAATGGTGAGTCACAGTAAGATGCTAAAGATGGAGTTTAAAACAATATTAGTTTAGTTACAGGGCAAGGACTCAATATAATAGTGAAGCCACAAAACCGCATCAGTGGGGCTGCAATAATATGAATTAGGGGAATATCAAGGGCAGTAAAGAATCTTCAACTATATCAATAATATAAATTAATATGTTTAACTTTATAGTTTAAAGTTCCCTCAGATAAAATGTCAACAATATCTAACATTAATTCAGACTACCTAGCCATCACGTGGCCAGTTAATAAATCACATGCTAGCATTCTAGCGGCATAAAAGCAATGCCAATATTAAGATTGAAACTTACTAAACCAATATTCCATAGTGACCTCACAGTCCTTGGAAACTATATCCAACACTAATTCAAATTGCCTATCCATAATGGGGCACGTTAACAAATGACATGCTTACCCTCTAGCTTCCTGAATGAAATGTCAATATTAAGATTAGTCACCGCAAACAACGCCATCTACTAGCAAACAATAGGGCCAGCGCCCTCATTAAAGCTTCTTAAGAAAGGAAAAATCACGAAGTAGGGAAAGATATCACTTCTTTTGAATTTAACTTCAAGAGAAACCATTTACCGTAAGGGTTTTAAATCAAATATGAAAAATGGATCAATAATAGCCACATCAACTAAATTTAAAGAAAACTTTCTCCATCTCAAAGCAAAATTTAAATAGGATATAAATTTAACGTCCAAAAATATAGTTTTGAAAAGATAACATAAATAGGCCAAAAGGGAGATTAGAAGAATGCGCAGACTAAGTCTGCTCAGATAGCGTCACTTACCTTGCTGAAGTAAAATAATAAGTGCCCATATCAACAAAACATGGCAATATATAGCATAAGAGCCTGGTCACGTGGACACAGAGTGGATAAAAGGACGGGGAAAGGGGGGAGAGCATGACGTAGTGCTGGAAACTACTCGCTCGTCTAGTCATCCATTTAATATTCCAGGCAGATTGGGGCATGAAAGGCCACTCTTCTTCCCTCCACTTTTTCTTGGGCGTGATTCCACAGCGGAGATGCGTGACCATGCGGAATTCTTCAGTCTGAAGTTGACGTACGACCAGGGAATACGTATGTGGCAATGACACGAGGATTTGTGAGTCCAAGTGGGCGGAAGGCTTCTTCAGTCTGAAGTTGACGTACGACCAGGGAATACGCAGGTGGCAATGACACGAGGATTTTTGAGTCCAAGTGGGTGGAAGGGCAAGTGTTATATTCTAATATCAAATAATATACATGTAACTTGTAACATCGTTACCACGGTGGAAGCCTGGCATTCCACACATTCACAAGTTGTGATTAATACACGTCTTGTCAGAGGTGAAGGAAGGGTTTAGCAATCATATAAATCTCTTCCGGGACTGAGGATTGAACAGCGGACCGCGGCACAGAAGTCCGACGCCTTAATCCTAGACCACCAGGTCACCTGTAAGTGTCCAATAACCTAGACAAGTGTGAACAATTAAGATTCATCAATCCTCTGAAATACACAGACCTAACTATAGTATTAAGAAGAGTATAGATTGTCTTATATTATTTGGGTGAGGAAACAGTCCATTCTTGAGATAGGTCACCATCACAGCAAGATTCCTAGCAAGATAGAGGATTTAAGCTTAATGGCATCACCTTTTGGTGTGTTTTTAATCCCATACTATTAATATCCATCACTGAATAATCTTGGAAGAAGCCATGGGGTGGAATTTAAACGAAATCAGGCCTCTCCAGTACAATTTTAGATAGAATTAATAAATGGCTTTTATGATATATAAGTAAACATAGCTCCAATATTATGATTTATTTAGTTGAATAGGCCACACATCTTCATCGTGTTAACAGTTTAAACGAGTCAATCAATGTAATCTATCCTGTAATATCTTCCAATTTCTGGATGAGCGATTATTCTAGATATGGACGTAATAAGAACTATGGGAGGCTCACTATTGTTTACCAATGGGATATTGAAAAATGAACTATGGAAAGTTACCTGAGAAATCCTATAACAATTTGGGAAGATATTGTTTGTATAAAAATTGACCCTAGAGGTCCTAATTTTATTAGTCTCATGAAAATGTCCTTCTCAATTAATCAGTAAATAAAATTATAAATCAGTGGACAAAAAGAAGCTGGATTTTGACAAATGTTTGACTTAAATATATATTTGATATATTTTTGTAAGCTCCTCATCAGCATTTAAAGTTACATATTTAGCTGAGGACATCGCGTTATTTAAATTAAATAAACAAACAACATAACTCAGTATTATGTTAGTGGAGAAAACAGTAACCATTATTAAAGTTAACTATGGGGGTTGGAAACGAGTTCTAGAGCGCCTACAATTATGCAAGAACAGAAAAGTTAGGTGGCTAATTAATAGGCAGTCAAGTAGGTCTATCAAGTCAGGTAATATTATTCTGTAAATCCGATCCCAGTACAGTGAAGGGCAATAAAACAGCCAGAATTAGGATAGTAATGGACGTTTTGAACTTTGGGCTGGAAAGTTTCGTCTATCTTGAGAGACAATTTGGTGTGTGTCTAAGTAGGTCACATTGAGAAGGCTTGAGATAATATTGTCCTTGAAATGAAATGAATTAAAGAAACTTAATGCAGTGGTCAAAGTCACAACTATAAAGAGTTTTAGAAAGGATTATTAGTAATATGGAGTTGAATAAAATATATTGTATGAAATCATTTGTTACAGTATTTTAGAGTGAAACGGTTCTCCCAAGATATATTATGGAGTTGTCTTAAGCTGGCATAAATGGAAACAAATGAGTGATGGACATGAGTTGAGAAGTGAGTTGTTGCAAATTTCATGATTCACTATTTTGTTGCATATTTCATTATTCGTTAGTCTCACATGGTTATTTCCTCCCCTATTCCCCCTTATTCAACTGCAGATTTCTTTGAATTAGCCACCCCTCTATCCTCCCAC
Source organism: Timema shepardi (assembly GCA_902151425.1). Classification (NCBI taxonomy): domain Eukaryota; kingdom Metazoa; phylum Arthropoda; class Insecta; order Phasmatodea; family Timematidae; genus Timema; species Timema shepardi. The sequence continues at coordinate 41,741 of CABFVX010003462.1, read as the reverse complement.
TCACAAGAAAACCCTAACGACACGTGTCGCTTATTCCGTCTAAAACAGTGGTCATTGAATTCCAATCCCTAGCACAGCTCGGTGAACCTCTCTTGCTCGGTAAAAATCTTCATAGATAATAAGTTGATAATGTTCTCTGTGTGTGTGTTTTATTTAATATATATAATATGTATTCATTAAACGCGAGTGTTTAGGGGAGCTCCTCTCGCAAACTAATATTCGTTAAAAGACCATCCTCGGGTCAAGAAGATCAAGACCATCGCTCCCAGGTATTCTCCGATCTCCAGTCAAGACAACCCTCAAGGTAGGCTCTACACAGTACATCTTTTTATTAAACCAACTTTCAACTCCCGTCTTTGTTTTAGTGTAACTAAAACTGGTTCTTCGGAATTAAATTACTTTTTTTTGTTATTCTTAACTACATTAAAGAGACAGATCGCTCATACACGAGTGATACTTTACTCAATAATACCCTGAGGCCAGACTTGAAACCTTTCTATGAAAGACCCATGCTAAGAGTGGGAGATAGGGTTTTCGATTCCCAAAATATAAAGTTTAGCTTAAAACAATTAATAGCCAGTAATTCTTAGGTAGTGTTGTTTTTGTCAACCAAGAGTAAGTCACTACACGTAACAAATTCAACAGTAAAGAGAGAAAGTTTTTGAAAAACACTATAATAATAATGAATAAAACATAATAAGTAGTAGTAAAATGGCTCATATTCATCTATTTTTAAGTCTCGTGGATCAGTCGTAAAATGTAGGCGATAAAAATGTAGAATTGACTCATAGATTAGTAGAAACTGGCTTAAAATCGTCTCACTGTCATCGTAGTGGTAGTGTTTGTCATGTTTATTATCATTATTATCATTATTATTATTGTTATTATTATTAGCACCGCATCTTACTACCCGTTCGGGCTATACGCACTTACGCTAATGTGTAATGGTAGGGTGATTGTGAGATGTACCTACAGTTTAACGTGGAATCCGAACCACGGTGGAGGCCTGGCATTCCCCACATTCACAAGATGTCTTGTCAGAGGTGAAGAGTTGTCATGTTAAAGTGGTTTCGGTGATTTAGATCATTGAAACGTAACCCACTGTACACTTCATCACTAAGTCTACAGCTTCAAATAGTCCTACTAGAGGGTAGTGCGGCCACGTCTAATTTCTTTGTGCTCAATAACTCGCTGATTGGTCCAACTAATCGTCCCCTTCCACCACAGTGGCTGACTTGAATTTTTTTGTATCAAATTGGCAGTACAGGTGAACTATAACTTAGTCTTGCTGTTTAAATGTTATAAAAATATATTTAAGAATGATTGAATTTCAGTGCAATTTTACAAAAGGATTAATTTAAGCGTTAGCATAATATAGAAAGAACATATACATTTAGTTTCATAATTACAGCTAGGAGCAGTAAATGACATCAAAAATATAATAAATTATGTTAGTTCTCTAGCATCTCCATTAGGCATGGTAAATGACACACAAAATATTATAAATAATGTATCACACCCTAATAAGATTTCCTAGCAAAGAGCTTCTATCAAGTAAATGTATGGTGAAATTTAATCTATTTTACGCTATCCAAGTTGTAACCTTATCAGAGGTGGCCCTAGTATAGTCCAGGCATTTCGGAACTGCAGCACCCCATATTTCCAATTGATATTATCGATAACATTTAATATAATGAGTTCTTTTTCCTTTAATTCTTTCTTTATTTTTGTAGTACAATATATATTCCTTAAGCTTAATTTAAGTACTTCAGTAGCCATCCCCAAGTTTATGAAAAATATCCCAAAATCTTTGTATGGATCTGTGCGCTTCACATTGCCGGAGACGTGGTGTTTGACAGTTGTACGCATGTGCACATAGGAGAAGGTGGGGAGGTAGGCAGGACTGCGAGGTAGAGAGATAACTGTTACTCTCGCAGTGCCGGCTCTGGCGTGATGGTGGAAGGAAGTTTTTTTTACTCAGCGTGTGATGTGCATAAAAACCGTGTACCATATTCTTGAATGTGATAAAGTGTAGAAGAGTGTAGCATTAGATTATTATTCTGCTTCCAGCTATTCTATTTGATTCATTTTTCTCGGTTCTTTTATTTAACAGAAAACTTTAACCATGGCCTTGTATCCCCAATAAAAAAAGTTCTGTGACTGTAAGTGAACTTCAACAATTTAAGTTTGAACCGCTATCTCTCTATGAGAAAGTCAAATTTAAGAAAAGAGGTCATTTAACACATGATATTGTAATATTCCATCCAGGCAAAAGCAGCAACAAGAAATATATTCGTAGCTTTAATTCTGAATGGTACCAACGGAAAAGTTGGCTTTGCGGCTGTAAAGTAAAAAATGCACTGTTTTGATTCCCGTGTTTGCTGTTTGGAGGTGATGTACCGTGGACAAAAGATGGTTTTAGAAATATAAACAAAATGAAAGAAAAAACTGAAAGGCATGAGAAGTCAAAGAAGAACGTTGATAATGGTGTTTCACTGTCACTTTTAGGAACCGTAAGTATTAAGGAGAAACTTAGTGAATCATACAGACTTTCAATCAATGAGCATAATATAAAGGTTAAAAAGGACCTTGAAATTTTGTCCAAAATAACATAATGTATTTACTTTTGTGGAAACTTTGAAAGTCCCTTACGTTGACATGATGAAAACGACGATTCAGTAAATCCAAGAAAATTTAGAGGATTAGTAAATTTGGCATTTAAATTAGATTAAGATTTGAAGAATCACTTAGAAAACAGTGCAGTCTTCAAAGGTGTTTCTAAGACCATTCAGAATGAGATACTTGACTTCCTACTACAAAATACCATGAGGAGATAAGGACAGAAATTAGAAAAGCTTCCTTTGTAATTGTCATGGCTGATGACACAACAGATGTTTCGGAACACACTCAAATGGTCCTTGTTCTACAATATGTATTGAACGGAGAAATATTTGAGCATTTTTGGGGATTCTTTATTCCAGAAAATTAAACTGCAGATGGCATATCAAAACGTATTTTAGAACAGTTTGACATAATCCTTCAAGGAAATTGACAAAAATTGATTGCTCAGACATTTGATGGTGCAAATGTCATGAAAGGCAAATAAGCAGGAGTTCAAGCCAAAATAAAAGCAGTTTATAGTATTGCACATTTCATTCACTGTTAAGCACATCAACTTAATTTAATAATGAGAAATGCAGCAAGTATTACACGAAACTCAAGAATATTTTTCTCTAACATTCTGGCTATTACAAAACTCTTCTCAACATGTGTCCATTCTTAATAAACATATGGACGTCAGCATTACACGTCCATCCTCTACAAGGTGAAATTTCAACATACGGAACATAAACAGAGTTCATGAAAATTAGCAACCTTTATAAAACTGGCTAACTGAAATCCAGTCAACATCAAATGCAGATCAAACCATTGCAGAAGCAACAGGAATTTTAAAATACCTGAATGATTATAATTTCAAGTTTGGTTATAGCTTTTTCATCAGATTATATCTCATGTTGAAATAATATACAATCAAATGCAATTTTTAGAAATTAATGTTTTTAAAATTAATGAATATATAACAAATTTCAAAACTGCAATTTTATAATTGAGAAACTCAAAGTATTGTGAGAATCCTTCAAAGACACTCATAGCAGAAGTTAAGGAAGTGTGCGGCTATATAGGTGTTGATATAATGGACAGATATTCTTCCACTAAACACTTAGTAGCTGCTATATTATTATTATTATTATTATTATTATTATTATTATTATTATTATTATTAGCACCGCGTCTTACTACCCGTTCGGGTTATACGCACTTACGCTAATGTGTAATGGTAGGGTGATTGTGAGATGAAATGAAGGACCTACAGTTTAACGTGGAATCCGAACCACGGTGGAGACCTGGCATTCCCCACATTCACAAGATGTCTTGTCAGAGGTAAAGGAAGGGTTTGGTAATCAGGTAAATCTGTGCCGGGACCGAGGATTGAACCCCGGCCGCCAGCACAGAAGTCTGACACCTTACCTCTAGACCGCCAGGTCACCAGCTGCTATATTGTTCAACAAGAACTGTTTCACTAGATTTAAGAATTAACATCCCACAAAAGAGATAGTACTGACCAATGAAGCTTATCCCATGATTGACAAAGAAAAGCTTGAAACTGAACTAAAAGTATTCTATTGTAGGACTGATATTCATGAATATTGCAAATTAATTGTGCTGCTGAAAGGTATCTTGGATAATAGTCTAGATGATGTTTTTAGTGAAATTACGAAACTGATAAAAAATCCTCTTGACAATTCCCAAAACTACATCAGAGGCAAAACGCTGCTTTTCGACAATGAAAAAAATAAAAACTTTTTAAGAAGCACTATGAAAGAATAAATGTGGTTGCAGTACTTTCAATGGAGAAAAATTTCCTCAATTATCATCCAGAGATCAAGTAGAAAATTAATGAGTTTTTTTGCTCAAATTAAAACAAGAAGAATGGATTTCATTTTTAAATGAATAGATCAAGCTTGAACTATAACAATTTAAGTTAAAGTAAGTAAATAAGTATATTTTTGTTGCTAAGATTTTATCAAGTTCCTGAGTAAATTTTCTTTTTATACATGTTTATTTCCTTTTACACAATTTTAAAACCAAGACTAAAGATTTACTGGAGCAGCACCCCCACTAATTTTAGCTACGGACCACCACTGAAGCATATATTCTAATTATTAGATTTGGGCGCAAAACATGAATATAATTACTGTGTGTGTAGTTGTCATCCAGAAGGAAATATAGATATAAATAATTAAGAGACGCTTAGTAGGTATTATATATGTAGGCAACTAAGTTAAGTGAAATGCTTGGATTATTTTCAGTGATACAAATACTATATAGGGTACACTCATACCAAGACACACTAACAAAAAAAAACTTCATATTAGTTACTTACTTATTTAATTTAAATAAATAACAAATGGTGAAATGGTTAACTATATTCTTAAGTACAGTTCTCCGCTTACTTGGAGTGCAATCCTATCTCCACCATATGCAGGGTCTTACGAATAAAATGAAAATATAAAACTATGTTTCCCTAGAAACTCGGTGCTTCTATTACACGAACGTTATAAAAGTATCGCTTGACATGAGTAAACTGTATTGAATACCCCTTAGAAAAGATACTGAATTATTTATTTTAACATTGGTTATAACTAACGTGACCAGATTTGTTCTGCCCTAAAGTGGGACATGTTTATACCAGGGGGTTTGGGGAATATAATCGGTATGGAAGACCTCTCCAGTGGGGCTGAGGAACCCCCCTCCCCCCAGATTAAAAAAAATTTAAGCCTGAAAAATCGTATTTTGAGGCCATCCATGACCCCTGCAAGTAAGGTATAAGTTAGTTTCGTATTTAGCTGAGTTCGGACGTTGCTGTTTTGTGGTAATTTGTTTAAAACAAGTAGAAAACAAAGCCTACGTAAGCCTAACCTTTTTTTTGTGGGGGTGGGGGCTGTGATTGAAAACGTATGGACAGTTAATTTAGATGTTTATTTTTACAATTATTTTGATGTTGTTGTTGTTTAAACAAACCTCTAAAGACATACAAGTAAATAGAAAAGAAAGCACATTATATTTATTTACTCAGTAAATTTTAGCATCAACATTCTAAGCGTACATTTTTATGTTTCATACAGACTCAATCATCATACTCATACTTTGTATTTGAACTTATTTGTTTTAACAGTGCTGGTGAGGACCGTAACATTGAATAAAAGTCCTGGCAACTCAAGTCAAAATTAATTTTTGTCACTAATATTGACCTTAAAATGCTCACCCTAAGTTGGGTTTTCTCCGATGTCCACACTTTTGTCATTGCAGAAAAAACTCTCTCAACAGCTGCATTACTTCCTGGCAGTGCTAGTACATATTCTGCGATTTTACTGATGTGCTGATGGTTTATGGAGTTTTCTCTCAAATGTTTAAGCAGTTCAAGCCACCGTTTATCAGATTCTAATTTGTTATCATTCCACACTGAAATATGGTTCTCAATGTATTTATTTACACAAGTCATTTCATCAAAAAGCTCCGTATCAGAAGACGCGTCGAAGTGTTTTTTATCAATAAGGTAGTCTACGGCTAGTTGAACATCAGACCATTCTGGATTTTTTTTTCAGAGTTGCCCATTCAAACATTTCCAAGTCCTCGAAATGCGTTGTCCACTGCTCTAAATATTGTAATGATGTCTCGTAAAATGTTACAATAGTCTTGGTAAAATCCTCTTTTTCAGGTCCTGAACAGTTGTTTGTCATTAAGTTGCGCAGTACATGAGGAATAAATCTAGTGATAATCTTATTTTGAAGGTTCTCTTTCATTGTTTTTATCTCCGCAGTAACCTCGATGGCAGAAACATTCTGACCTTCCACTTTTAAAACTGAGTTTTGGAAGGTAGCTGCTTGGCTGTGTATGAAATATAACCACATTAATGAATGTTCATCTTCAAAGAATGTCTTCAAAACCACGGGGCATTTAGGTTGACTCAGAAAGTATTCCTTAAGTGGCAAATACAATTTTAAAATTCTTTCCACGGCAGGCATTAGCGCTAGCCATCGTGTTTTGCTGTACCCCAACATTTTCTGGTACTCAATATCGATGGTGTCACAAATTTCTTTAAATTTTTCCACCCTTACTGTGTAAATATAGAAGTGTGAATATATTTTCACAACCACTACTTCTACATCTACTGGCAGACAATCAGACGCACTTAATATAGCGTTGTGTATAATGTGCGAAGCACATCCAATACCCACAATATCCCTTTGCAAAAAAGTTTCCAATTTGCGATAAACATTCTCTGTTCCTTTTCTTCCTGCACCACCAAACATACAGTTTGTGTTATCCCCACTGAAAGAAATTATTTTGTCTGTTAGGTTATGCTTTCGCAACAAGTCCTTTAAATAACTGACAATAATTTCGGAAGTTTCCCCAGGCTGAGACCGTAAGTCCAATATTTTTACTTTCACCCCATCAAACTTATCAAAATATCTCACCAACACGGGTAATATTTTTTGTGACCCGTGGTTAGATGCGTCTGTCATTAAGGAAACATAATTTGCATTTTCCAACCCCCTTTTAAGTTGTGAATCAGCCAATGGTGCAAATACTTGAGTTACAATGGCTTGCGATTTTGTTCTGGCACAATGAAACTTTGGTTCAAAGCACGTACTTATTACTTTTGAAGCACAATCATTGGAACGAAAGCTGTGATTTTCTCGTACAGTGTGATAGGCCCAGACACCTTCGGCAGCAGAAACTTCGAGATCTTTCTTGGACGGCACATTACTTTTGAAAAACAAAGAAATAGATTTACTAGAACAAGCAGCCTGGTCTGAAGCTACGTGCCGATGAGATTTTAAATGTTTTTCCACATCACAGGAACCTCCGTGCGCAACACTAAACTCAGTACGACATTTTTCACACACGACATCACTACTGTTCGCTTCACTTTTAAGTTTTATGAACGGATATTTAGCCCGTAAGTCAGCGTTGAAAGAGCACTTTCTTTTTGGCATTATTAAATATATTTGTTTGCAAACTTAAATGCATACGACACAACTTTCTAAAGAGTAAACACAACTCTTTCGAAATAAATAAACACAGTTTAGGTTACTGGTCGGTCGAATGATCTATAAATAATCCTGTGTACTGCTAACTAACGTTGACGACTAACGAGTCCAACCGAATACTTCCGAAGGAGGCTTGAGTCAGAACGAATACTGTAGTTCTGTAGCTGTGGGTACATTGGTGTGGTACGGTGGAGGGGGATTAACGTCATCTAACCTGGACTGATAGGCACTGGGCTGGCTCACTGAGTGTCTAGATGAGACATAACAACGTTTTTATTAATTTATGTAGTTCACAAAATGGTCTACCCTCCAAAGCGGGACAATTGTGCATCCCATGGAAAATCTTGGGGACAGCGGGACACATTTCCCCAAAGTGGGACTGTCCCGCTCAAAGCGGGACGTCTGGTCACGTTAGTTATAACCAATTGAGAATCAGTTCATCTATTATACATCCAACGCCTAACCAATTCTAATGTTGAATGCGTTCCATGCATTATTTGCTGACTGACACAAAATAATATTGATCTACAACAATAAGAATGCATTTTTCACCATTTCAGACTTTCCCATCTTACCAGTTCAATACACTTGGATATATTATTGTCCATCTCATCAATCATATTCTGGCAAACAATTTAAAACACTCTATTTAAAACCATTACAGCAGTTGTACATATTAGCTCACCCAATTTTGAGGAAGCTTGCCAACCAGGGAGCTAAGATGATGCACATGTGCGTAAGCCATTTTTTGAAATTAGGTTCCATGAAACTTTTACCGATCTTGTAGAACTCTGGATTGGGGTGGTTAAAAGCCTCGCCACGCAGTCCATAGGCACACGAGGTGACTGCGTTGATGCTAAATTTCTCGATTAAGGAGTGAACGTTTACACCACCTGAAATAAACATATTAAGGAATATACTTAGTTTATAAATAATATTTTAAAACAAAATTCCATTTCAACAGTGACGCCATGTTTGAATATTTTAAATAAAGCTTATCTAGCCCTCTACTTCAGTTCTATCCAAACAATTTGTTTATCTATTTATATTGGGTTTCCCTAGCTATAGTTTTATTTCTTGTTTCAATTTCCAAATATTATTTCTTACTTTTTCTTCCTTTATAATATATTCATTAATATAAATACATTCATTACTACTTAGCATATATCGTTCTCTCCTCTCACTATACTTGTCTCCTTTCTCTGTCTCTCTTTCTCAATATTTATATTTATTATGAGTTTGGCTTTGCTTTACTTTGCTTTTTAAGATAAATTTTTCTCATTTAGTTGTTTATTTTTTATTTAATATTTATATTTTACACAAATCTCTCTCTTTTGTTATTTTTTCTATCTCCTACCCATAAACGTACATAAATATACTATGCACCTTATCAAATTTCAAAAAAACACTTCTACCATTTAGTAGAACACCTCAAAGTATATCTGTATGTTGATGAAACTGCGCATACACATACACTTTTATTAAATATTTATCTTCATTTCAAGGGTAATCTATAAATGGTTTTGCTATTTTTTTAGAATATAAAACTAACCAAAGGCAAAAGTAACCTAATATTAAATTATTTATTAAATTTTAATTCTACACTGTTGTATTAAAATGTTAAATGAAAAGTGAAAATTAGGCTTACTTAATTATAATGTCAAAACAGGAATATAATCTAAGAATGTGATAAAAGGTATTTATTCTTTGAAAGTTTTATTACAGCTCCTCTAAACACAATATTTTATTTCTTGCTTGTTGGTGCTAAGAAATAATATTATTATTTGGAGAACTGACCCATAATTCCAGAATATACTATACAAATATATATATGTCAAAAGAAAGTTGTTATTAAATTTAACCATGTATCCTTGCTAAACTGGCCCTATACTATGGTTTATTGAAGACAAATTTGACGAAAGTCTGAAGGATCTTGAACTGCAAGGGGAAATTGCTTCGTATAAGAGGTATCCGGGACTTGAAAACACTCTTTTTGCCAATGCCTGTGAGTATACCCTTTTATAAAACATTAATCACCATGGCTTTCCCCTAAATACAAGTGACAATGCACCGTAACGTGTCATCTGCTGGTAACCGACCAAGGACATCCTTCCCGGGTGAGCCACCGACACAGATTCCGAGAGACGGCACTAGATTGTGTTGCCAAGAGTTCGGACTAAACAAATTAAAATATTTGTGTTTATTTTAAAAGTGTCTGGAGGAAGACACTCACTTATAATTGTCTGTATAGTTTATGTAATGTATTGTTCACTCTGTGCCAACATGTAGTTTAAGATATAATCAGTGTATGTGTTTATTGTTTATTTAATGTAGTGTGTGTACTTTGCCAGAATATTGTAGAAAGTCGACTAAATAAATGTAAAATGAACAAATAGTTATAGGAAAATAAAAACGATTAAAATAATGGTGCTCCCTCGCTCGTAAGCAGAATTTAAGTATTTTTAACGAAAAATTTAACCAACAATTGTGAACCTAATTGGGTTGGCGTTCGTTTATATTATGTTATGTCACAATGTATTATATGTATCTTGTATATATGTTATAAATGAATAAAGAAACTGCTAAAAGAAAGAAAGGTTTGATATGACACTCATAGTTATAGCTATCATTAAGAACCACATAGAAATACTTCACAAGTTTGAAGCCTATTTTCGAACTCTGAGGTAGCGCTCTTGACCAGCTGCCTCATCTCTCGACCTTTAAGGTAGTACCCTTTTCTGGCTGTCTCAGATCACGACCTCTGAGGTAGCGCCCTTGGCCGGCTGCCCTTCACGCTCTCAAGACTCCCCATGACTCACTCCAAGAGGAAAGGAAGGAAGGGAAGAAAGAAGATCGAGAAAGCCACGAACGTCGAATACACTACATCATAAAACAACTTCTTCCCCTTCACCCCTTTACCACAACCTTACCACGCCCTCAGTAAGCCCGACCTTATCTATATGCCGCCAGCTACCCCTCAGACCCTAGACTATCCACCTCCATTCAGTGGGAACATCTAACCTGGTACTTTGCGGAGATCCTCAGTTAAGACTCCTCGGAGGACGAAGACACGCAGCCCCCCTCAAACACACCCATACCCAAAGACTTAGCCCATCTCATCCCTGGTACCCTCAATCACAGGTACTTAACAACCCCATCAACCTCTCCACACCAAGCCCCAACCATCACATCTCATACCTGGACCCTCAATCAGAGGTACTTTTGTTTGTAAAGCGAATGTGGGCTATTTTCCTTTGAATTTGTCGTTTCAATGTTTATTTTAACAATATTTTCATCCAAAGTATTAACAGTCTTTACTAAGGGGGTTGTAGTGTCCGACTCATTGGTTAACTCCTTTCAATACCTTTCCACAATGTTTAGAAAAATTTCAGAAGATTTTTTGATCTTGTGGCCAACCTACAAATGGATAAGTATGTTTGGATATTGTTTGAGCTTATCGACCTGCCTCCAGATTAAGGATCTTTTTACATAAGCCCTTACCTCGTCCACCCTGGCATATCTAGGAACGGCTTTATGTTTTTGTTGGAAGTACCCGTGAATAACTATTGTAAGGCCTCCTATGAGTATATCATGTCCCCAGATATCCATTAGGGTTCTGCCCTAAGCTACAAAGGCTGTCTTTTGTGAGGTTTCTTCATCCCACGAAATAAAGACAGTATTCTACCATTAACAGTGCTAATCATGATGTTAAATATCGAATTGTCTGTTAAGGTTAAGTATATGGGCCATGTGAATGTGTAATGTGCAGCTCTACCCACTTGAATTAAGAGATCCTTAATACAATAGCTGAGGAATCTACCGCCAGTGTTATTTTACGTGTTGACTTTTTTTGCTAACAGAGTGATCGTCAGGATCGTTTTACAGGTATCGTCTGTAGTGCTGTGAAAGAACAACTTACATATATGATTGGTGGCATTCTTAAGTTTGCTATGGTAAAATGATTTCCCCCCTCTACCAATTAACCTTCACTTTAGCTGAGAACCTAAATTGACTCCATTACACATATTTTAAAATATATACTTAGAGGTAATGTCTGGTAGCTGTGTTTGGTGCAGAATATCTTCAGATGGTTTCTACATAATATCAAATCACAATAACACAGAAAAAAGAATGCTTAAGTAGTAGTCTGGTAACGGTTAAAAATCCAAGTGGGAACAATATGGGAAGGAATAACTCAATACAAATCCATAGGGAGTTCCCTTAAAGATTGTAAAATCAAATATTAGATTATAGCACTCCGCAGACCAGATGAAACGATGACCACTTGCTGGGAGGAATCAGTGGAATTTCTACTAGAGACATTTCTCCTTGATGACATGTATGAAGGAGAAGACATACAACACCAATAGACGAGACGATTAATGATGGACAACTATGTAGATTAGACAGACGTGGGTCTTAAGTCCCAGGACTGGATTAAAATGTTTATAGTATTAGTGAAGATAAACAAATCACTTGGACCATATGGTTTTAGGGTCGAGATGCTGCAGGAAAAAGCAGATCTGGTCACTCCGTATCTAGCCAAGCTCATGGATGAATGTATTGCAGACATCTGGAAACAGTGAGCAGATAGATTGTCGGAATGCACCAAATACAATAAGGTTTTAGGAGGGAAAAGTCCACTGAAGATATAGAAACTGTTGATAAGAATCTAATAAATGACTTGTGATCAAAATACACGTTCAGGATACTTGTGGATATATCAGGAGCTTAAGATAACTTAAGGGGGTCAACCCTGTTAAGGAAATTACGATTAATATTTTGGAATATGGAACTCAAACCTGGGTTGCTTGAAATGGAGTAATACCATGAAACGGCTGGTTTAGTAATAGTCGCAGATGATCTACTTACAGTGGTTGAGGGTTAGTCGCAAATGTATCTAGAAACCAAGCGCAATAGGGTACTAGAGGGTCTAGATGTCTGGTGCAGGAAAGAGGATCTCAAATTAGCACCAGCAAAGATCACCTGCATGCTGTTCATTGGACGCTCTGGGTAAATCCATTTCTGAAGATCAACCTCCAGAATATAAAGATAAAGAGGACTACTAGTTATCTAAGTGTGACACCAGATGAAAAGCAGAACGTCAATACCCACATGGAGCAAGTGTGTGGGGAATTTAAAAGTGTGGTGAACAAAATCATAACCATGGGGTAGAAAAGGTTTCATATCACCAAGCAGATGATCAAAATCTACTGTGAGGCTTTACTCTTACCTATCAATAGTGAGCTACGACGTAAGTGTGTGGGCTAATCAAACCAAGGAGGTTAAGCTAAACTAATTTCGGAGAAATCTATAGAAAGTGTACTTCTGAAGCTTTTTGGAGCATACTCAACTAGTGATGGGCAGAATCGGATGAATAGAATCGATTCATTCTATTATTATGAATAATCGATTCATTTGATTCTTTCAAAATCATTCGAATTAAAAAATCATTCGAATGAGAAAAACATTCGAATGAAAACAGTAGCAGACTTGACGCGAGCTGGCCGATTCATTCCATTACCCCACTCTTGCCAGAAGTGCTGAGGAAAATCGACCTTAAGACTATGAATGTTTCCAGGCAATCTCTATACAGGTCTTCATTTCTTTTAGGTTCATTTTCAATAAACAGTCCCTGTTGCTACACAATAATCGACCTTACACATTCGAATGATTCTAAGGCTAATTTAATACAAAGTTTAAGTGGTTGTACAGTTTATAATCGAATAACAGCAAAAATAATTCGAATGAAAATTACAAAATTATTCGATTATTTTGCTACACTACTAAGTGGATTGTTCTTTTTCATTTCCTTAAAATCTTACCTTTCTAACTAACTAATCGCATATATCACGAATGGTTTGAGAAATATATATTTTTTAACGTTGACTTAAATTTATTAAGTAGATAAGTATATACTTGTAATGTATTTAATAAAACATTGCCCGGCCGTAATATTCAGATCGTATTATAATTTTATTTACTGAAATAATTTTACGGTTGTAAGCTTATATATTTTTGTTACGTTTAGGAAATATTACAGGGTACATTATTTCGACTCTTTTAAACACAAAGGGAAACGTATGTTCCTTATTTAATTATTAATCTTACACAAAAGTATTGATATTAATTGCGACCTACTTATTTGAGAAATGCGTTCACTTTTTCACTGTATAGTATTTTGTTGTGGCTGTACTTTGGTCTTTGACACTGTCACAAGGAACTAAATGCAGTAATAGAGAAGTTTTGATAAGCTGAAAACGCAAAGGAATGCGTGTTGGGAGAACCGACAGTAGGGTAAAGAGAATAGTAGCAAAAAGCAAAATGAGCAACTAGTAACTACTTTTAGAAGTAGTAAATATTCGATTATTACCGACTCTTTACTACCTCTCAAAAATCATTCGAATGATTAATTCGATTATTTTTCAAAGAATCGAGTGATTATTCGATTCTTAAAATCATTCGATTATGCCCATCACTATACTCAACCACATCGACGGATGTGCTAAGTGTCACAATAGGTATTTGTGCATTAGACTTAGAGTTTAGACAGAAGGGTGCCGAGTATTAGCTGAACAAAGGAGACCTACATCAAGTAGACTAAGAGTAACTACGTCAGTGGAGATCAGAATAGTCATGCTCAAGGTGAGAAGTACTAAAGGTAGGAGGAACTTTAATATATTCCCAAGTGTCTATGATCTCTTGGAACTTGGGCATCTGTAGCTCACCCAAAGATCTGTCCCCCACATCCCGGGACATGGCCCATACAAGGCACATTTTTGACAGTATGGTTACAGGGAAATGTGAATGTAACTGCGGAAAAAAGGTGACACCAAATTGCGTTGTCTATTAGTATGAAACCACTGAACATCTGCGGAACCAGAAACAATGAGTGCTACAAGGAGGCCGTATCTACGATCTTCTACTTGATAGCATCCTGTGGAAACTACTTGACGAGGTAGAATCCATAATTTCACACGAGAACAATGATAGAGAATATAGACATGATGTAGACTATAACTTCGTTTAGGATCACTAAAAAACAAAGAGAGTAAGCAAAGACTCAACAATACATGATGGATTGCAACTAATCCAAAACAATATTGTTATCTCTTGGTTTCGTGGAGATGCCTGCTGAGGGACTGAAGCTGGTATTCAACAAGCAGTAATACCACTGTAGACCGGGGTCTAGCCCTGACATGTCAGCAGGCAAAAAATTTAAAACATCAGGCATAGCTGGAAGAGATGACTGGACCAGTGCAAGAAGTCACATGACTTCGAAACACTTGGTTACAAGTGTATTACAAAGCCGGAACCAATGGGTGCCAAGGCCATCAGTTGATGTAAAAGGTGCAGCCAATGCACAAAAATTAGTGCATCCCGCAGCAAACACAAGGATAACATGTGACATCACATATGTAAATTCAGTAAACTTCATTAGATTTAAATTAGTATACGAATATAAGGTATTAGTTTTAATTAGTAGAACGAGGAGCCAAATACTATGTAGTAAATAGAAAAAATAAACTACCAAATTAATATATAAACATAGATTTAGATAATTAGAGTGCTAGGAATATTCTTAAGGACTTAAGATGATGAGCCATAGTAGAATCCAGGAAATGAAAAAAAAATAATAGAGAAAACTGCACAGATGACAACCAACGGCTTACGTAGTCTACGTGGAGAATTACTGAGATCAGCTTCAGACGAAATTTTCAACTAGTGTTCGTAATCCTCCCACTTATAGTAAGCTTTCGGAATGATCTGTAATTATAGTGGACATGACCAATGAACGTTCTAAATGATTTTACTGCTTCAAATGTGAAGATATTTCGTTTAATCTAATACTGCAAAATCTTATCATTTTCTTTCCAAGTGTGAATGTTGTGAATGTTCTACATATTTGCACATATATTTTATAGACTCATCGGCACCGATTTATCTGATTGCCAAACCTTTCCTTCACCTCTGACAAGGCGTGTATTAATCCCAAACTTGTTAATGTGTGGAATGTCAGGCCTCCACTGTGGTTCGGATCCCATGTTAAACTGTAGGTCCTCCATTTCATCTCACAATCACCTTACCATTACACATTAGCGTAAGTAAGTATAACCCGAACGGGTAGTAAGACGCGGTGCTAATAATAATAATAATAATAATATAATTTTTAAAGATGTTTTTCTCCGCACCCTTTAACCGCTCACCCCCCACCCCCACCCCACCATCTCCTCAACCCCATCTGGTTTTAAATAAATCATTTCTAAATTTGTATTTTGGTCTTCATTTCTACATTTATTTAAATATTTCAATTTTTTACCGTACTTAAGATATTTTATCGTCCGACAACTTAGCTCAGTCGGTAGCGTGTCTCTCTACTGAGCTGAGAGTCCCGGGTTTGATTCCCAACATACAAAACTTATCTTTGGTGAAATGTGGGTTTACCCATTCACAGTGATAAATTAAAGTCCGGCGACTGGATGTTGTGCCTGTCCTAGTCTTTTATTAGATTGTTTGTTTGTAAGTGATTATTTTATTTTCCAAAACATCTAACAATAATAAACATGAATAATGACATGAGAAACATAAATGAACAAACAGTTGACACCAGCCCTAAGGGCTCTCGAAAACGGACACGACATTGAAACATGTAACATAACCCAAGAAGACATGATGGGCTGATTTTTACCACCATTAGGTTAGGGGTGGGAAAATATATTGTAAGACACATGAAGATATGACAGGCCTAGCAAAACCGTAGTGGAATAAAAAACTGACTCAGGCTAGAAATAGTAATGAATTTAAAAAATATTAATTATATTTGTTTGAGAGAATATTTGAGTGTAGCCGCTTTCCTCAATTTCTGGTCGTTCCTTTTGAAATTTAGAAAAATATATTCAGATTGTGTGGGCTGTCTTTCATACCGAACTGAAAAATTTCAAACTTATATCACAAGAGAGAGCTTTTTATATAATTTTTATAAATTTCTAAACCATCCATTTCACCAAATACCACTTAAAAATTGCATATATTAAATAATTATTAGGGTATTTAGAGAAACCCTACTACATTCCTGATAAATTTTTGTTTTAAATCTTTCTATCTATAAGTGTGGTTTCCTATTATTACCCCCCCCCCCCTCTATCGCCCAAAGTAACATTTAAATTATCAGGATTTATGGTTACTTGAAGTGGTCTCCTTACCATCAAGCCAAATTTAAATTTTCACCATATTAGAAAGTATATGGTTGTATCAGTTTTGAAAATGTTGAACATCCTTTCCCCACTTCACCAACTCAAAATTTGGAATATCATCTTTAAAATATGTATTGGATTATCGGGAGGGTTACCTCTAGCTATTTGCCCAATTTTAATTCTATACCTCACCTAACTAGTTTTTTTATATTTTCCAGATACCTATTTTTAAATTTCCCATAATTAGACATTTCGGTTTGTATGGGGTGATCCCTTTAGACTATCCGCTCGCCAAATTTTACATTTCTAGGACGTTTAGAAGTTTTATAACAATTAATGCGGAAGTAAAGACAATCAATTATTTTTATATGTAAAGACTGATCAATGACTTGTGGAATTTCCCGTTGAATGTTGTCAATATTCAGAAAATTTTTCTTGAATTGCATTATTATATTCTAATCTTGTAGAATCTGGTCAACGAGGAATGAGAAAAGCTATTGAAAGAAATGATTTTATATTGAATGTAGAATCCACTGGATTACCGATAATATCCAAAAGTAGTTTGTAGCTACACTAGCCCCATGACTTCTTTGGTGTTGACTGACAGATCACAGCTGACTTCTGACAGTCAACATTTAGGTATATACAAAAATTTTGACCATCAGAAGTGACAGCTGCTAAACATATGTTTTTACAGATCATTTGGTCCGGCGTAGGTATACATAATTTGGTCTGGTAACGTTTCAAAGCTGTCAGTCAGCACCAAAGAAGCCATGGGGCTACTGTAGATCAAGAATAGTACTAACTTCGATACCAATACGATTCCGTTTGTATAGCAAGTAGCATTTTAAATCCCCATGGCTGATGTGGTCTAATGATTCCTGCGATAAAAGTCACGGATGACAATAAACCATATTTCATGTTAAAACTCGACAAATACGAGCTGCAAGCATACTTTCCAAATAATTGAACAACCGCCGTTAGAAAATATATTCTAGAATCTTAATATCGTATTGTGCTATTACACGTAAGTTAATCATTTTTTTTTATTTTTTTTTATACAAAGAGAATTATTGTAATTTTTGAAATGTTCAGTTTCGATATTGTGAGGAACCTGTAGGCTTTATGTGATCCCGAACCCTAAAAGACGGATATTAACATTCTGTCTATTCCCGACCATGAATATAATTAATTACCTGATCTTGGATACGAAATAATTGGATAGAGATTGTCCAAAGTTGATGTTAAGATGTTATATGAATATAACTCAGGGCTTTTATTTTTCATTTTAGCCCTAACTCCTACATCAACAATAATTTTATGATGAGTGATTTTTGAAAATTCCAATTTAAAAAAATATATATATCTAGAGGTCGTTTGTCTTGACTTTATTTTGGTGAGACACTCGTTTAAGGATTATTTACTGATGAACTAACTTTCAATAATTCTGAGTGCTTCAAAAATGGGCCAAACAATTTTATATCTGAAGAGTATTTTAAAAGACAATAAAAAGTGTAACTGAATTTTGAAGAATATTTTGTTTTAGGGTAGTTAACTGAATGACTTATTTATTTATCACAAACATGAAATATTTCATAAATTTTTCTAACGATTTGGCTCAATAGAGATATATAGGTATTTATAAATATTAAAGGTTATTTGTTTCTGTCTATCCTCCCTTCTCATAAATCTGAAATTCGCCACGCAAGTATAGGGGTTAAACCGTGTAACCAGACAAGTAAATAAATAAGAGGTTTCAAAATGGAGCTCCAGAAAAACAGAAAAAGCTTGTAGACTTGTCTGAAAACTAATATCTAGCTGACACCTGAGAGCTAAACATATAAGTGTTCAAATTTGAAGTGCTAAAACGCTAAAATGAGGAAGGGAAATTAACAATTTCATAACTAAAAGAAAATTTTTCCCCATCTGGTAGCAAACTTAAGTTCAGCAGGAAACTACAGGACTACAATATAGCTTAAAAAAATATATATTAAAATGTGAAATTTTGAAGTGGGACTCCAGGAACTAGTGAGGAGAGAGAGAGAGAGAGAGAGAGAGAGAGAGAGAGAGAGTATAAACAGAGAAAATATTCCCAGATGAAATAGAAAATTTAAATTGACAGTGAATATAAAACAATCACTCCAACGTACTAAATATGTCAGAGATATACGAAATTTCTAAGTAGAGGGTTTTTAAATTGGAGTTTTCAAAATTTCCGAAATTAACATAAAATTCTACTTCTCACTCTGGTATAAGATTGAAATTTTTCAAGCAGGTATACAAGGGCCACACAAAACAATATGAACAATTTAAAACAAAATTGTAGTAGCAAAAATCTGCTATGTTATAAAATGTAAATATAATATACATAAATATAAAGAGACAGCCTCAAATAACCCAGAAAGTTTTAATATTTCAAAATAAGGATATGGGAAATTGAGAGGGAGATTTATTAATAACTCCAAATTTTATGGAAAAAAAAACCACTTATAGGCTTGGTATAACATTGAACACTGACAGGATGGCGAGTCATTCAGAAAGTTTGAAAGTTTTCTAATTGGATAATTGAGTTTGTAAGATAGGGGAGACAAGAATTATAATATTTAGTAGAAAAAAACCTTTTCTTGTTGTGATATGAAATTTAAATAATCGCAATCAGATCATAACATCGCAAACAGTAAAAAAATCAGTGAAAATTTAAAATTTTAAAATCGTTTACAACACATTTAGGGTTCAGAATTCTAAGATAAAATAACTTCTCGTTTAAACGTAATTTGTCTATCCAAAAGGTTACTATCATGTGGAATCTCAAAATGGGGGACTGGGTGGTGAGGGATATTGAAATTTAAAAATTTAATATAAACAGTAATATTCGGTTTGATTGGAAATTGAGAATCTGCAGACGCAAAAGTATAATTTCAAAAAAATCAAAACCAATATTTCTTTATTGAATTGTGAGGAAAGAAACGGGAAAAGGGGTGGGGGTGAGGGGGGTGTTTAAGGGGGGTGAGGAGGGGGGAGGGGGGGAGGGGAATTAAATTTTTCACAAATTATTAGAAAGTATATTTTTCGGCTTGGAATGAAAATAAAATTTGGCAGCAGTTAAAAATACCACCTCAGATATTCATAAGTTGGAAAAATTGTACTTTCAAAATAGAAGGTAGGTAAATGTGAAACCTGCAGAAAATAGCTGTAGAAAATTTGAATTTTGTATAATCAATGTCAAAACACTAAAATTAAATGAAAACAAAAAATAAGTTTATCTTAAATGTGGCCTATAAGCATTGAAATTACTCACTTCCAATATTTCAGAAAAAAAAAGTTTATTATTTCATTGACGTTCTTAGGAGAACTGTCGTTTTCTTGTTACCAATATGTTTCTGTAACAAATTATGTAATTTCATTTCAGATAGTTTGTGGTAGCGCTCACGCTAGATTTCCTTGTCTTTGGATTTCGTTTGTTTGTTTATCCTGTTGGTGGGTTGGATAAAGTTTTTATCCACAGATTAAAAACTGTTATCTTTGAGGGTAAACAGAATGTTTAGGGAGAAATATATCAATATATATATATATATATAAATATATATATAAGCCAAATGTTCAACGTCCTAATCTAATATAGTTTTAAAAGAAGCTTATCCATATGAAGAACGGGTCATTTTACTACTAAGGTATAGTTCTAAACAAAGTGAGTGTAGTCTAATATAATATGAGCTAATATTAAAAACAGTGAAACGATTTTATAATCATAAAAATACTTGAACTAACACATATCAAAAGTGGACCTATATTTTATTGAGAATCCCTTCACGCTCAGACATGTTTTATTTAAAATAGTCATGAATCGATGTGCATCATGTATTATTAATGAGGTGTGGTATTATAATATATATTGTTATTGGTATTGGGATTGTATTATTAAAAATAACGTTAATTTCTTGTATGCAACAAAATAATATTGTTTTAAAAAGTTATTTTTGAATCACTATATAATAAGGGTAGACAAATAAGTGCCTGAAGATGGCTCTGCTATAAATTTTGAATCTCTAGAACTATTAAGCTATCACCCTGAAAGAGGACTGAATTTCAGTCCAGCTTGTAATATAGCCACAGTTCATTAAGATAGGGTTTAGTTTCGCTCTTAGCGCATTGATACAGTGTTTACATGCAGTAAATAAAACTAGACATTTTGAAAACCAATTAATGAACAGCACTAATATTTATACAATATATGTTATATTTTACCTGGTCGTACCTGCTGGTCCATGTATTCTATAAGCTCTTTACAAACTTCTCTCATATGAGGATATATTGCTTTTATTCTACCAGTTGTAAACCCTGGGGTGAGTTGATTTCTTGTCACCTTCCACCTTTTATCAACAGAGCGAAAATATAAATGGAAAATTTGATAAAGATGTGTGTTTATAAATACAATGAGAGTATTGTTTTTCTAATAACTAACTAGTAATTAACATGAAGATTTATTTCAAATTAAAAAAAATTGTTATGATATAATAAAATATTTAATTGATGTTTATATAAATTATTGAAATTAAAATAGCACCTATTTTTCTATAAGTAAAAACCACATCAATTATTGGACATATTTAGTAACCTAATCAAGGTAAGCGAAGAATATATCACCTACTTCCATTCAACATTATAGAAGTTTACCCCACCGGTTATCGAAGAAATCAATTCTTTCAGAAGTGATAGATCAAACATTAGATGTATAGTTCCTTAGATACTTTGCACTATGAGGACCAAACCAACCCTTTTATAAACATGCTTTAATTTCATCCGGGTTTCCATACATGAGTGAACCAAAGACTACTGTGATTATTTCTTTTGTATGTTTGATGCTTGAGAAAAATGAATTATGATAAGTAACTTTTCAAGATTTATATATGTATTTATTCTGATTGGTTACTGAATCTATTACTCACGCCTCGCCTTTCAGACAGAAAGGATTTTTTCCAAACAATGGGTCTGCATGGATTGCGACCTGGAAATCATTGTACTGGAAATTTATGAAGTCCTTCACGATCACATTTTTTATCAGTTCTGGATCCCTCAAAACGATGCAAGGTTGCCGGAACTTGAAGAAACCTCCAAAAGGGTGACCCTCAGAATTTCTAGAAATAGACAATGCAAATTAAGCACTTTTATCTTTACATGATACCCTCTAATACATTTTGTTAGTACCTCTAAGAAATTTTTATAAAACGGCAGTAATGTAAGCAAAGAGGAAATAGAAGGATACGATAGATCCCAAATAAAATGATCCATCATTATTTCCTATTGAGAAACATTAATTAGAAAACCACATTTAGTGTATCTAGCCGTCTGGCTTAGACTGGTGGCATGGGAGGGGGGTATCTAGCCGTCTGGCTTAGACTGGTGGCATGGGAGGGGGTATCTAGCCGTCTGGCTTAGACTTGTGGCATGGGAGGGGGTATCTAGCCGTCTGGCTTAGACTGGTGGCATGGGCTGGGGGTATCTAGTCGTCTGGCTTAGACTGGTGGTATGGGAGGGGGGTATCTAGCCGTCTGGCTTAGACTGGTGGCATGGGAGGGGGTATCTAGCCGTCTGGCTTAGACTTGTGGCATGGGAGGGGGTATCTAGCCGTCTGGCTTAGACTGGTGGCATGGGCTGGGGGTATCTAGTCGTCTGGCTTAGACTGGTGGTATGGGAGGGGGGTATCTAGCCGTCTGGCTTAGACTGGTGGCATGGGAGGGGGTATCTAGCCGTCTGGCTTAGACTTGTGGCATGGGAGGGGGTATCTAGCCGTCTGGCTTAGACTGGTGGCATGGGCTGGGGGTATCTAGTCGTCTGGCTTAGACTGGTGGTATGGGAGGGGGGTATCTAGCCGTCTGGCTTAGACTGGTGGCATGGGAGGGGGTATCTAGCCGTCTGGCTTAGACTTGTGGCATGGGAGGGGGTATCTAGCCGTCTGGCTTAGACTGGTGGCATGGGCTGGGGGTATCTAGTCGTCTGGCTTAGACTGGTGGTATGGGAGGGGGGTATCTAGCCGTCTGGCTTAGACTGGTGGCATGGGAGGGGGTATCTAGCCGTCTGGCTTAGACTTGTGGCATGGGAGGGGGGTATCTATCCGTCTGGCCTAGACTGGTGGCATGGGAGGGGGGTATATAGCCGTCTGGCTTAGACTGCTGGCATGGAAGGGGGGGAGGAGGTTGCCTAATGTTTAACTGAATACCCTGCACTCTTAATAAGACATTGTTAGGATAAGAAAATCTCGTAGATTACGGTGGGAAAGACATGTAGTTCGATTGGAAGATTCTATAGCCTTTTTCAGAGGATTGACTGATATATCCAATGGGAAGATACCATTGGGAATACCTAGATCTAGATGGGAGGATAGCATTAGAAAGATAGATAGGGTGTAATGAGGTGGACTGGATGTGACTAGATCAAGATAGGGATAAGATGTAATGAAGGTACTGGACATAACTAACTCAAGATATGAATAGGGTGTAATTAGGTGGACTGGATAGAACTAGCTCAAGATAGGGAAAAGGTGTAATGAGATGGACTGGATATAACTAATTCTAGATAGTTATAAGATGTAATAAGGTGGAATGGATAAAAATAACTAAAGATAAGGATAGGGTGTAAATAGGTGGACTGGATTTAACTAGGTCAAGATTGTGTATAGGATGTAATTAGGTGGACTGGATAGAACTAGCTCAAGATAGTGATAAGGTGTAATGAGGTGGACTGGATAGAACTAGCTCAAGACAGGGGTAAGTGGCGTACTTTTGTAAGTGCAGCAATGAGAAATGCAACAATGGGTTCTTAATACCATAAAATAAGTAATATTGGCTTAGAACCTAATCCCTATTTCTTTATTCAGAGATTAGTCTGCCGGTAGAATACTCTGGCACTAAGATTGCTATCTATGTCATATATATATATATATCTTGGATGATTTCCAGAATGTGATTTGGGGACATAACTTTCCAACTTTCTGCTGTGTTTGATCAGTATGTTCTGTAGATTTGGAGAGCCAAATTTTCACTCAAAACATCAAGGCGTTTGACCATCACGTTTCTTGCTAAAGTCGTTACGCTCCCTTTTCATGGTCGACCTAGTCTTCAAATGTGCGTCCAAACAAGACTCGATACGACACTTCTCAGCTGAGTCACTGATGTTAGATGGAAACCGTGCACCATGCAGCGTCACGGACGAAATAATGTAAATAAGATTGGTTTTTGAGAAATGTAAATAATAACTGTACCTAAGATTTGCTAACCAAGGAAAACTAAAATAGATATATGTATTTCATTTCTCACCGTCACGACAACTATTTTGTTTCAGAATTTTCATTTATATTTCATAATTATAACTTTAAGTTAACAGATAGTTGTTGTTGATGAGTTGTAGGGATAAAAATGTATAATCTCAAGTTATCATACGTCTAGGGAGAGAGAATAAGGGTAGTCCCCTCCCTCTCATCATTCTAGATTTGATGTGTCTCCAAGACAGGTCACGAGCCTTGAGGCAGCCCTCTCGCTTCCTTAGAGCAAGGGGGTGGGGGGAGGGCAAAAGAGTACTCCACCCCTACTGTTGGCGGTTACTCTAGCGGTGGCGCGTAGAGGATAATTGGAAAAGACTCCGATGTAGATGATCTCTACCTGTTGCACCACCTAAAGGGGGTATGACACAGGTGTGATCTAATACCAGAGTTGCGTGTGGTGGGCAGTTTGGCATCCTCTGCCTCGGACTGAGCAGAGACTTTGGTGGTAGCGTTTGAGGACAGTTTCGTGGTGTATCCTAGTTCTTCAGTAAGAGATCTGGACTATTCTGTGGAGCCCCCCCGTGTATCCTTTTCTCTCCCCCTAGTAAAGGTCAGCCCTCATATCCCAACATTCGATTTATGACCCCCCGTGAGCTGTTTCCATCACTAGCGAGGTTCAAAACTGCGTCCATTTTGAGGCTCGATTGGGTTTCTTCCCTTATCCTTACCCACCTTAATCGCCAGGCGTTAGGCCTTCTCCTCTATTTCATCAACGCCGTCCTGACGCTTATCTACTTTCCAGACTAGTAGAAGGGGGCGTATGTGGTCCCCATCCATAAACCAGGCAAACCACACCCTCCTACCCAGCTTCCTACAGACAGATCTCCATTCTTTCCTTTGTTGGCAAGGTGGCAAAGAGAATGATCCTAGCAATATTAGAGGCCTAGCTGGAGGTGAATCCCCTCTCTGTGTATCACCATTTTGGCATTTAAAAGGACCTATCAACGACCCATGTGGTAGCCAAGGTTGTCTAATTGGTGTATGGCGCTTTCAATGATAAGGCCCAGACGTGGTTCTAGGTATCGGACGTTAAAGAGGCCTTTGATTGCGTGAGCCTCCGTGGGATTGTCACCGTTCTTTTCAGGGTGGATCTCCCACCACTCATTATCAATCTACTTGGTTCCTTCCTCGTTGACTGCTCCTTCAAAGTGGAAGTCGAGCATACCCTCTCTTCGCCCCATACGATCCTAGAAGGATTTCCGCAAGGTGCCTGACTTTATCCCAGACTGTGTTCATAGTTCATGTGGAACAAGCCCGTCCCACACTAAATAAATTTGCTCCGGTTCATGGATGACATCTCAATCCTGCCACAGTCCCCGGATAGTCTGAACCAAACTTACCTTCACGCTTTGGGGGCTATTAGCATACCTTCAGTACCAATCGCTGGCTATCAAATCCTAGAATACGCCGGCTATATTGTTCGCACTTAGGAGGATGGACCTCCTACAGCCACTACGAGTGGAGGGTGCCATGATCCAGGGGACACCTACGGTTCAGTGCTGGAGTTGACCCCGGACAGAGATGCATTTGAGATCCAAACCTGCTTTTGGCGGTGGGTAGGAATAGGGACTTAGTGATGAAGCTGGCTACGCTCTTGAATCCGGTCAGTCCGTTGGCATACAGCCACAAAATCAGACATTCTCTGCTTTGTGGGATGTCCTACCTACTCTATCTCACTCCTGTATATTTCTACCTATCTATATACAGATACAATCGTCTCCGTACTGTATAAAATCGGTTTATTTGACTGACACAGGCTCCACCCCGTATCCCAAAACATGTTCTCCTGACCATGTACTAATAATAAATTATGTTTTCTTGTGTCACACTCGAGAACCCCAATTGTCGGGTGTATTTAAATCATATATTTATGTTTTAGATCGAGTCTGTGTATGTATAGGTATTTATGAGTGTATTAATAAAAATAACTGTCAAAAGAATAATAATAAATTGCATTTTGCTAACGCACAAGCCATAAGGCAGTTTTTAAAATATATTGTGCTTGAGCTCAAAGGTGGCAGGGTTACGACTGAAGATCAAAGAGGGTGACCCACTCACCGTCGCCCAAATTCACTTCACTATGTTGCAGGCATCAAATTTCATGATGAAATCTTTAGTATTAAGAAAAGCCATGGTGACCGCTGCAACAGGACCCAAGGGCCCCAATTCACCAAGTGAAATAAACAGGTGATTAATACTCGAAGTCCCTGGGGGCTCATTACTACCTATCACTGGCCATTCAGTTGGATGACAAGCTGGCAGAGAGTCATCTTGGCGTGGCCAATGTTATGGATGGTCTGGAACTTCCTGTGGGCCCAGCCAGGACTCTAACCACCATCCCATCTACTGGGACCGGGATATAGCCAGGGAATATATTCAAAGCGCTGGGAGGACCATGGATGTGGTACCATTTGCCCTATTAGATGGGGGTGAAGCAGGCTGGTTGGTGGTGGATCCTTGTGGACGCCGCTCCTCCATGTAGCTTTATACCTAACTCTCATAGTGCTGAGGGGTCGGCTTTCAGTAGGATTCACGATCATGGGCTCATAATTAGAAGGGGAAGGAGTTCAAGCATCGCAGCTCAGCAAATAAGGCGGCTGTAAGAGAGTGGCACTCAGCCAGCCTAGTTGACGTCCTCGAGCAGTCAGCCTCACGCTTTATGCCCCCACTTGTCCCAAGTCCTAGCTGGGCCAGGCCCGTTACCCAGACAATTGGCGTGAGACATTTGGAGTTCTCAGAGAGGGTTGCCATGATAAGTGCCTAGGATGGTTACAGGTACCACCATCCCCATAGTATCCCAAGCCACCACCAATGGCACCTCAATTGGGATGTAAGCAATCCCTATGACTGTTTACATCCTCTAGACCCCCACCAGACTGTTGAAGCTCAGGCGTCTCACCCTCGTGTCGAGACCTACCAAGCCCTGTTTACAATCCGTGACGGTGACTTTCGAGTCAATACCTTCCCGACCACAAATACTTTTAAATGGAAGCACACCGGAGACCTCCCCATAAAATGGTCAAGCTAGGAAAGTTTACTTTCAAGTTTATTATCTGGCTGACTATAACACTTTAATGGGTGAAATAATAACTTGGCAGTATCAGCATTATACCTACTCAACCGAGGGGGAAAGTTATGGATGACTTGTGGTCCGTGGACTATTTGTGGATTCTCCTGCCACATAAATTTACTCATGACACACCGCGGTGGGGTACATAATTAGAGGAGTCACATGCCTGAGTAAACTTGCACCTGGTCATAATCAACCAGAATTACCGTTTACACAGTTTTTTGTGACACAAGTTGGGTGCAAGCAGCTTCAGAATCTCTCTGAAGAAACGTTAAGGGCTTACCATCAAGTCATATTTGAGTCATTCAGGTGAAAGAACTTGACCCTGCAATGCTATCACTGCTGGTGTTTTGGACACTCTTCAACTACCAGTTTCAAGAAGGAAAGATGTGATAAATGTGTTAAAGGCCACGAACCCATGGCTTGTAAGAGTCCTCGTTCCAAATCAGAACAATTTCTAACAGTGGGAAAGCCCACCCTGAAAATACTAGCATCTGAGTGCCACGTATGTTGTTCGTTAAGGTGCTTTAGTACGTAATAAAATTCATGGTGCCTCCACAGAGGTACCAGGTGTTTATTCCAAAGCCTCCTCCAACAATCCCGTGAAAGTTTCCAAGGCTCCAGGGAAGTAGTATTTGGTGGGAGCAGCGTGTTTCCTTTTCTGGTCCTCTGGTCCATCTTGTCATCTTCGTTTCCCACGCTCTGCCTCATACTTTGAAAGGGAGAGCTCTGATAACAAGTCCTTCTTTGAACTATTGTTGAAATTTGGGTAGTCATTCCTGAACTGAAAATCTGCAGTTGTCTCTTCCGACTTCAGGAAAATCTATCCCGTTTTTTTAGTGTACTGACTGGGGCAGTTAGCTCGGAATCCTATTTTAAATGTGTGCAATTCTATTTGTTTGACTACCTTCTTCTCTTTCGATGGAAATTTATTGTAAGTCTCTAGTCCCTATGGTCTCTGAACTTATTCAACTCCTGACAACATATGCCATTGACGTGGCATTTCTGTCAGAGATATCGTTTGGAGAGTACACAGTATTTCACTTGTAGGGTTTCCCCTACTACAGGAGGGACTGAGGAAGTCACTGGAGAATCGAGTATTGACCTGTTGGTGCGGTCCTCTATGAAGCATTATAATATGGTCGTGCCAGGGCAATCTGGGGCTTGGATATCTGAAAAAGCTCATGATTCAAATTCTGAGGGCTGCGTATACCATCGCACTCATTATTTTCAATTATTTGCCTATGGGGGTCCTGCCAGTGGCCGATTTGCGGTTTCCCACTTTCTCGAAACCAGTGTTGTGTTGGCACGTGATTTACACGTCCCCTTGGTTGTTTGTAGGGGGACTAATGAAAGAGTAACTGTAATAGGTTTATTGACAAGACTGGATTTTTTATTCACCGTCCCCACATATCTACATATCTTCCCGTCCACCAATGCCATCAACAAAGATTCCTGGACTTTATAGTGATCATAAGGAGACCATTTATGTTTACTCTGCTCATACGTATATCCAACCACAGCCCGGTAACTTGTGACATAAGGTCCCTTACTCTCTTAGTGGATGTTCCACTGATGTTCAACTGCTAACATACAAATAGACCTAAATTCCTGGCTACACTTAGTCACTCTGTGTTCCATGCTACTTTCTACCTGACATAGATGAGTTGAACTGACAGGTTAAATTGTTCACCTCCTCCTTTATGTCAGTGGTGGAATCCCCTATTCCAGGTGGACGTCTCCAATTTTAAGTTTCCCCCTATCTCTCAACACTCTTGATGACATGAGCTTGCGCGATCAAGCACGAGATCTATGTTGGTAGAGTGATCTCCTGAGATCTTGGAATGTCTACGTTATACTCTTCTCCCACTGTTGGCGTAATCTAAGTCAGAGAAAATCGGAAGCCTAGAGTCGTCACCTTGTCTATATTGATGTCAAGAATCTATTTCTTATGAGTCACCTAATGAGATGCGTCGCAGGAAGTAACTTATACCAGTGTTGTTGGTTGCATTTGGTTTGGTATACACCGCTTTGGGCCGTGCAAAGGCCCTAGGGGTTGGATTCCATGTGAGATTCAAGATACGTCCAGTATTACCAAAGAGAGAGAGAGTCAGGCCCTCGTTATGATCCCCAGAGCCAATTTCTACCTCCTGTCATATGTCACACTCCTATAATAAAATTCGACTGATAGTCCCTTCCGAAATGACCAGGACAATGGTGAGTCTTCATACTGTGTCAAATATGGATCTGGACCAAATAAAATCTCTCCTCCACTACCCTCACACATCCTACTCCTGTTTAAGTGAGTTATGTTCCTTCAGCGCAACCTGAACGCAATATTTATATTGTTGTATTTCCTTGATTAATTACGTGTAGCATCCGTAGTCCTCATCCAGAAACTGAGAAAACAATCCTAATATACATCCTCTTACCAACCAATCTCGTTGCTCTCTTGCATTGACAAAGTCGCTGAGAGAATGATTCTGGTCAGGCTGAAGGCTTGATTGGGTGCTACTTACTTACTGCCATATCACCATATTGACTTCTGGAGAACGCTAAGGTGGTTAAACCTGTGGCGGAAGCTTTCAACGAGCGGAACTATCCCGGTTTATTTGTGTTTAACGTTAAGGGAGCGTTTGACTGTGTGCGTTACTGAGGACTCCTCATAAGCCTCACCAAGGCCGTGATATCCCTACCCCCTTCCCTTCAACTACTCCAATTGTTCCTCGTTAGTTAATCCTTTCTCCTCTATTAACTACTTGTTAGGGATATGCCCGTCCTCTTTGCAATGTCCCTGTTCCAATCCACGGATGGCACTGCGATCCTAGCACTGTCCTTCAACCCTAATGTTGGGGTGGATCCAGATGTTGGATATGGCTGACCTTAGAGGACGTTTGTGGAGGTGCTGAGTTCCACTCTCGACATCATAAGAGGCCATTGTTTCATTAACGCTGGTAGAGACCCAGTGCGTGGAGTATCTTAGTTCCCTTCACAAGGATGGGGGGGATTATAATTCGATTAAAAATATGTATTTTATTTGAGGTCTGAAGAACCATTATAGACCACGAGAAGAATTTTGTTAAATTTTTCTGCCTCATACCCCATGCTAAGCCTTGCCTATATTGAATTCAAACAGATTCTCATTGCCTTTTATAACTACCGATAGTGGAATAACCTCGAGAAATCTATGGGGCTGGTGTGGGGGAAGATATCTGTAGGCATTTTTTTTGTTTTTTGTATTTTGTATTCTGCACAATAGTAACATTATTAATATATAATATTATGAATAAATATCTTTCAAAAGTAATTGGTATACTTGTTTACAGATTTGAAGTAGGACCTACCTAATTTATTATTATATTATAAATATTATCTATTAATTTAAAGTAAGTATTTATTATAAAAGAATTTCATTAAGAATAATATTTTTAGTTATATAATATATATTTTATTTAAATTATAATTTTAAATATATTTTATAAACCCCCATTTTAAAGGGTTAAAAACCATGGGTTAATTTAATATTATTATAAATTATGTATATATTTAAAGATTTATTATTTTCTATTAATTTATATTGGCATATATTTAACATTATATCGCCACTTTGCTCACGGCCCAATCAACCATCATCCCACATGCAGCACCACTCAGCTAACTGCCCAATCAACCACTAACCCTCCTAGTAGCATTACTCGGTCAACTGTCCAATCAACCACCACCCCACAGGTAGCGCCACTCAGATTAATGCCCTAGTATCAATTATTGCGACAGGCAGAATCGTCTCGACAGAAACCCAGACCCGACTACCCAAGACCCAATCTAAAGGACGGAGCAGTATGGACGGAAAACCTTCCAAGAATATGAATACCACGACTTTTACCGGATATTTCTCCCTTGAAAACTCTCTCTTCCCGCCAAGATCATTTCTCCCGGCCCCCACATTAAATACACCCTACAAGCTTCCAGTCACCACCTTCACACCTCGAGCTTCAAAGCTCATCCAACATAATTTCCTCCGACCCAAAACCAACTTTGGTCAATACCCAGAGTCCCCTGGAACCCGAAAAGTACCCATTTTCCCTTAATTCCCTCAGCTCCCTTCACCCCATTTCCCTTAGAAGGCGTGACCTGGGACTTAGCCTTCATTTTGCGGCAAGAAGGTTCCTCTTCAGAAACGACGAGCTTATTTCGGCCAAGCAGCAACGCACACAATAACTAGCCTCAATCAATAAGACTCCCTCCCGAATACCCACATGATATCATACCACCCTTTCCCCCAAGACTTCTTCCTAAACTTACACTAACCCAATATAGTGACATAACAATGTTATCTTAATATATCCAAGAAAGTTATTTTCAGCTTCTAAGTCGATGACCAAATATACAAATGAAGACAAAGAGCAGACTTTTCACTAAAACAGATTCTTTCTGTCAATGTATTCTCCCGTTTTCTTTTAATTTCCAGATTTATTTTAGTTAAAGTAGACTTTAATTTACATTAATACAAAAGTATGTAAATGTATTTCAAATTAAATAATGATGATAAAAGTTAACTAATATTATTTTTCCATAGTAAATATATTTGTTTTTATTTTCAAATATGAATACGAAACAACAAACAAAACAGAACACTGTATTTTAGTCTGCAATTAATCTTTGGATTAGAGGCTTGAATGTTTATTCTAGTTTCGCATTGCATTTTAAGTGTAAATACATGTCGAAGGATTAAAATGATAAACTAGAAGTGGATTTTATTTTTGTAACTATTTTTTAAGTGTTTAAGTTTTAAAGCTATATTTTTGAGAGCAAATTGTACAACCACTACTGGCTTGCTAGGTCTATTGTAGTTTCACCAAAGCCTCATTAGCCGTTAATTTTCAAGATTCCTGTAGGGCCTTCACATCTACCGTAGAAGCCGCGGGGCACACATAGTTCCCAATGTACTTCACACCCGCAGGCAAACCACTACTTCAATCCGTTACCCATCCATATCTCCCAACTTTAACATTGAACAATGGTGGTTGGCTTTATGAAAGAAGGATGGAATAAGAATTCAAGCATGTGAAATGAAATATTTAAGAAGGAATATAGGAGTGACAAGAACGGATAATATGTGAAATGAGATGGATAAGATGATAAATGAGATAGATAGAGGAAATGTTAAGGAAGAGACAATGCAGGACAGGATATAAAAGACTCTACTAAGTTGGTAGAGTCATGTAGATGGATATTGAAGTAGGAGGCAGGAGTCCAAGAGGAAGACCAAGTTGCAGGTGGCGGAGAAGTGTGGAGTAGAGAGTAGAAGACAAGGTAATTGTGAAGGAGGAGAGGTAATGTCAAAGAAGGATACGTTGGAATTGGTTATACTCCAAACAGAACCGGACCGTTGCTAGAAACTGTTCATGATGTGATGAAGGTTGAAGCTCTGCGAGATTTTGAGTGATTACTATAAAATTTTAACAATTTATTCTTTCTAGCCTATTGAGAAGTAGGTTAATAAAGTTATTCTTGCCATACATACATATATATATACATATACATACGCTTATAAATACATACACATACAAGAATAAAATAGACATACATAAATACATACATACGTACGTACATACGTACACACATGCATTCATACACACATTCATACCCACACATACATACACACCCATGTCGGGTTTGCTGGGTCCCACATCGGGTGCCTCCCCAGGTGGTGGATAGGGGGATGCCCGGCAGATATGTCGGGTACCGAGGAAATTAAATACTCGGGGTGAACCAAAACCCAGCTAAGGGAAGAGACCCCTAATAAAAAACAAATGATGGCGAGCTTAGGTATGAAATTAACGTCAACGGTGCAGAGGAGGGATACCTCAGTACCGGCGTCCGACGGGAGGGTAAAGACGGGCTCCGGGTTGTCGTCAGCCAGCGACCGTCACATCGAACAGGTTGACTACTTGGCCGCATCTTCTACAAGTGGAATGAAGGAGAAGCACGACGAGTGCCTAATCAAGAGGCAAACCTGGTAGAGCGGGACGAACAGCTGATCGCTAAGCTGTTGTAGCACCTAGAGGGTAGAAGAAACGTCAACAGTGAGACGCACTTCCTTTCGCATTGCGTTGCTGGATCATTCAGGAGGATGCGGCAATTGGACGAGGAAGTCCTGGAGCCCTTGGCCCCTCGGCAAGCTTTGGACAGAACTGCTCAGACTTCGCCATCATTTAGCAGGAAGGACTCGGAAATGGCTACGCAAAGTATAGCTCTGACACCGAGGTCGATGATGTCGATGAGGAGCGGCGGAAAACGGAAAGAGCTCTAGCCCCGGTTCCCCGATTTCGACGGAAACAAAGAAGGCAAAAAAGAAAAGGAACAGCACGATGATTCGACGGAGTCTCAGCACACAAACGAACTTGTGGAAGACCGAGTTCCTAGCTAGAAGGAAGTGCGAAAAAAGGTTATAAAGAAGCAACTTTAGAAGCAGTGGGCATCGTTGATAGTATTATCTAACGCACTGGTGATCCGAGCAAATGAAGCCAACTCCTATGCTGACATTCTCCGGAAAGTTAAGCAAGACATTTCCGAGGAAAAGATTGGAGATAGAACTCAGAATATTCGCAGGACAAACACTGGTCAGCTTCTGATACTCCTCAACAAGAAGAGTGGTGCCAGGACTGACGAACTTCGGAGGCTGATGGCAGACGCTCTCAAAGAAGATGCGGAGGTCTTGAGCAAGGTGCAGGAAGTCGACCTTGAGATCAGGGACATTGAAGAGACTGCCACAAGAGGGAAGTTGCAGATGCGCTACAAAAAGCGGCAGGTGAGAGCTGTGTGATAGCAGCAGAAGCAGTTAAATCACTGCTAAGAGCGTATGGGGAAACCCAGATAGCAGCCGTTAGGCTTCCAGCGGAAATCGCTAGGAGGACCATCGGCGAGGAGGGAAAGATTCACATTGGATGGGTGCGATGCCGCATCAAATAGGTGAGAAGATCCATAAAGTGCTTCAAGTGTTGGCACTTTGAACACCTCACCTCCGGATGCATAAGTGAGGTCGACAGATGCAGGCACTGCATTGGATGCGGTGAGAACGGTCACAAGGTTTCCGAGTGCACAAAGGATGCACGCTGTATCCTGTACACGGAAAAAGGGAAGGAGGTGAACTTCGGCCACGTAGCTGGTAGCATCAGGTGTGCAGTCCTTAAGGAGGCACTTCAGGCGCTAACTGCTAATCGTAGGTGAGAGTACTTAAGCACAACCTCAATCATTGTGAGGTGGCACAGGACCTGCTCATGCAGACGGTGCGAGTGCTGAAGCCAGATCTTTTGGTCATTTAGGAACCGTATAGGCAACTCAGCACTCAACCCTGGGTGTCTGACTCTACTGGAAAAGCTGTAATATGCTCCTGTGGTGAATTCCCTTTTCAGGACGTTGTCAATAGCATGGAGAAGGGTTTTGTCAGAGCTAAGCTGCGGAATATCCATTTATACAGCTGTTATGCTCCGCCTAGCCTAACTCTCGATGAATTCACCGACTTCCTTGACAGGCTGGTTGAAGACGTGAAAGAGCACTTCTCCGTGGCAATCGCGAGAGACTTTAAAGCTTTGGCAGTTGACTGGGGGAGTAAGAAGACAAACCCAAATGGTCGAGTGTTACTTGAGGCAATGTCCTGTCTAGATGCCGTCTTAATGAATTGCGGTGGAGAACCGACATTCATGAGAGGAGAAAGGAGCTCTATTGTGGACCTTACTTTCGTCAGCAGCAATCTTGGAAGAAGGAACAGCTCGTGGAAGGTGACTGATGTCTACAACTATAGCGATCATCGGCTGATCTCCTGGGAGGTATCGGTCGACCGGGAAAGTTCCGGACCGGCACCAAAGAAGATAAACTCACTCGGTTGGAAGACCAGCATGTTTTACCCGAACCTGTTTCGCGCAGCACTCAATGATGGACCAATCGAAGATGGTAGCACCACGCAAAGAGTAGAGGGGGTTATGAGGCGGGTCAACGTGGGCTGCGACGCCACGATGACTCGAAAGCGCTCCAAAAACCAGCGTCCCCCAATGTGTTGGTGGAACCACACGGTTGCTTCGTTCCGCCAGGCGTGTATTCTAGAGAGGAGACTATCCCAGCATGGTCGTGGGAAACCGAATTCTTATCAGCTGGCGGCGGAGCTCAAGACAGTACGGTGGCGGCTTGCCAAAGACATTAATGGCGGTAAAATACAGTGCTGGGATGAGCTCTTGGTAGAGGTGGAAGGTGATCCATGGGGGAGGCCATATAAGGTGGTCATGACTCGTCTTAAGAGCCAGCCGATGCCCCCGCCAACGTGCCCAGACTTATTGAGTAAGATCATCTCAGCGCTTTTTCCGCAGCTGCCCGAATGCGACCACCATATCTAGCAGGATAAGGAGGATACGATCCCGCTGGTGACAGCCGAAGAGCTGAAGAGAGCTAGCGCGAAAGTGGGAAACACGAAGGCCCCAGGGCTGGATGGTATCCCCAACGTCGTGCTCAAGGCAGCTATTAACGCAGTGCCAGGAATGTCCCTGGACATGTATAACACATGTTTCCAGGAGGGCATCTTCCCTCAAAAGTGGAAGCAGCAGAGACTGGTGCTCCTCGCCTAGGGGAAGAAACCGTCGGATGAACCTTCATCCTACCATCAACTCTGTATGCTTGATTCAGCTGGCAAAGTCCTGGAACGAGTAATCCACGAGAGAATCGAGAAAATAGCTGAGGAAAAACTATCAGATAAGCAGTATGGTTTCCGCAAAAGGCGCTCCACTCTCGACGCTATTGACCTGGTGGTGAAACTTTCAAGGGATGTGATTTCCGGTGACAGATGGAAGAATGGTGAGAAGCAGTACTGTCTAGTAGCGACGCTCGATAACAAGAACGCCTTCAATGCAGCCAGGTGGGACTGCACCATGGGGGCCCTAGCGGAGATGGATGTTCCAGGAAACCTGCAGAAGATGGTAGCTAGCTACCTCACTGACAAGGTCCTCAAGTACGACACGGAGTACGGTCCACAAGAGTATAGGGTAACCGGGGGAGTACCTCAGGGCTCGGTTCTTGGGCCTCTCTTATGGAACATCATGTATGATGGACTTCTGAAGCTCGTGCTACCAAGAGAAGTGACACCCGTGGCCTTCGCTGATGATGTCACTCTTGTCATTGTAGGGAAACACCCGGAGGACATCAGGAACCTCTTTTAGGATTCACCGGTGAATGGATTCGGTTGGCCTGAAGCTTGTAGAGCACAAAACCTAGGCAGTATTAATCACCAGAAGGAAGAAGCTTGAGACGATCTCACTGAAAGCAGGTAAGCATGAGATCACGTCCCAGCCGTGCATTTGGTATTTGGGAGTGATGCTCGATTCGAGACTCAACTTTAAACAGTAGGTGGAGCATGCCAGTGCCAAGGCGTCTGTGGTTGGGACTGTTCTATCACGGCTCATGCCCAATGTGGGAGGCCCCAAACCGAGAAAGAGAGCACTCCTGTCATCAGTCGTCACGTCAGTCTCATGTATGAATTTCTATATGGGCCGATGTACTGACGCTCCAGGAGTCCCGTCGTAAAGTGGCACTAGTCTATCAGCTGAGCGCTTTACGAATAGCAAGTGCGTTCCGCACAGTATCAGAAGATGCGGTGTGCGTTATCGCCGGAGTGCTGCCGATTGGGGTCTTGGCGGAGGAGCGGAAGACCCGGTATCGTCGCAAAGGTCTAACATTGCTGAGTGCAGAGAAGTTGAAGAGGCAGGAGCGGCGAAGCAGTCTCCAACGATGGTAGCGGCTGTAGAATGCCTCCACCAACGGGAGATTGACCTACCATTTGATTCCCAAAGTGGATAGGTGGTACAACCGGAGCCACGGAGCTGTCAATTACTACTTGACACAGATGATCTCGGGACACGGGTGCTTCCGGGCATACCCATACAAGTTTAAGCATGAGGATTCCCCGGAGTGCCCCACCTGTCACGGAGTAGAGGAGAATGCTGAGCACGTGTTCTTCACGTGTCCTCGGTATGATACCCAGCGTAAAAACCTGGAGGACTCAGTAGAGGGAAATATTACGCTGGAAAACTTAGGGGATATGATGCTGTCGTCAGAGGCAGCGTGGGAGACGACAAGCACGTTCGCGGCGGAGCTCCTCAAGGGTCAACGTCACGAAGAGCAGTATAGGAGGAAAAAAGAATCAGAAGGAAGGAGCCCAGAACATCCCTAATCCCAACGCCAACACCAAGGTGGGGACGGGGAAGTAGGAGAGGTGAAATCACAGAAGGAAGAGCAGAACAACAGATAATGTTTCCCCTCGCGAGGTAATGCCTAACGGTGGTTCCGTGGGGGAGTAACAGAGGTGAGGAGAAGAGGGTCAGGTTCTTTAGTTGGCAGGGGTTTGGTCAAGCCTAAGTACGCCACAAATCTTGGTGGCTTGTGGGCACTCTAACATTCATACCGAGTCCGACACACTGTGCGTAAAAGCATTTTTCTCCCCTCAAAAAAAACATATACACATAATTACATAAAACATACATACACAACCTACACATACATTCATGCATGCATACATACATACATACACACATATACATACACACATACATACACACATACATACATACATACACAAATAGAGACATACATAAATACATACACACACAGCTTCATATACATACATACACATACATACATAATTACCTTCATACATACACACATACACATATACACACATACATACATACATACATACACACACAAATAGAGACATACATATACATACATACACACATAGACACATACATATACATACATATATAAACACACACACACAAATATTAGAATTCTACGAAAACAAATATCTATATTTTATTTATTTGGTGCTAACAATGTGATATAATCTTATCTTGTTTTCTTAACGTCATATTGAGCTATTGTATTAATCAATTATTAATTTATTATTACTGTTATTTGAAGTTTTAGGGCAAACAAACACAAAGGTATTATTTTCCTATTCACAAACAAGATAAAGGTTTGACTCTCTCAAACTTGTCTCTTCTTCCGCACGGGACAAAGGCCTCATGGAATTTCTTAATTACTGAGTTGGGCAGCAAATTTCATTTCCTATCAGTACTTTTACTGTAATTATTTTAAATTGCTTCTAATACCAAGTGGTGCGTCACTGTCCATTACAATAATTATGAAACAGCCTTAGAAGAAGTATTTTTTCCCTAAAGGTAAACAGAGGTATTTATTTTTAAAGTGATATCACATTTGATGCTCTATAATGTTGCCCCATATCAGCAAGAAATTCAATCAAATGACTTCAATCTTGTTCATGAAGTTTTAGGGGTTTTATTATAACTTAGAATTATATCTCGATACGTATACATATGTAAGACTACACTAAGTACGTGAGCAACCACTAAACATGGTTCAGGACCAAAAAGAAATAAGATCCTTGTTATGGGCACTGCTAAAGAGAGATATTGGGAGGGGGAGAAGACTACATAGATACATTCAATGGGTGGTTAAAATATGGACTTCGCTACATAGTGAAATATTTCTTACTCCTCATTTTCTCCAAGTTTAGCTCCTGGACTCAAGGCTTTTAGGGTAATATAAAGACCTACAGCTACCAAAATGTTCCAAAAGAGTAGTATACTCACAGTAGCGGATTTAGGCTTAGGCCCGTGAGGCCCGGGCCTAGGGAGGCAAATTTTGAGGGGCGCCAAAATTTTTAAGATGACTAAAATTAAAAATCGATTGGGTTTTCTGTAAACTGTAAGACCAAATTTTAATGTTTATTTTATGTTTAATTTATACCTGAATTAGATTTCTTATTATTATTGTTATTATTTTCATTATTTTATACACATACACATATAAATGTATATATATATATATACACACACATACACATATATGTATATATACATATATATATACTGTTACAAAAAAAAGGGCGCCATATCGTCTCGGGCCTAGGGCGTCCTCAAACCTAAATCCGCTACTGTATACCCAAGTATATCCAAGCCACAAATAATGTTCAACCAAACAGTTTAGTAATGAAGGTGATGGTTAAGGTTGGTTTGTTACAGACTTATACATACATACATACATATATATACAATTTTTTCAAAATTAGTAACATATATTTTGCTCTTGATCACTTACCTATAAAAGTCTGTGTATACTTCTCCAAGAGATTTTCTTCCTAAGATAATATTCTTCAAAGATCCAAAGAAAAGGGTAGGCTCAGTGTAAGGAATCTCTCTTTTTTTCCAGTAGTTGAAGTTCCATGTCAAATAGATATACAAGCTGGTGGCGAATAGGATTGAGAGTATTGTCCAGTCGATATTCCAAGCTAACAGTAGAACCATTCTCACTATATACCTAAATAATTTCCAAATTGTGTTAGAAGAATAAATAAAAACATTTATATTTACAACACGCATACAATTTGGTGTAAAATATTAAAATAAAAGATAAAAATAAGAATACATACAAAAATGAAAGCATGCACACAAATAGATAGCAAACTTCATAGGTTTACCTTTACTAGCCCATACACACACACATAAAAAGTATATATGTGTATTTATATATATACTGTATATATTATATATAAATGTGGATTGCGATTATATTGAGTTAATATAAAAACTACATATATTAGTATAAACATTATAATAATAAACCTATCCGGGAACGACATTTTGACTTCGGGAAATGTATGTGTGGGAATTAACCACATTCCAATGAAAGAGAGTTATAATGAACACATCTGATTACCAAACCCTTCCTTCACCTCTGACAAGACATCTTGTGAATGTGAGGAATGCCAGGTCTCCACCGTGGTTCGGATTCCACGTTAAACTGTAGGTCCTCCATTTCATCTCACAATCACCCTACCATTACACATTACCGTAAGTGCGTATAACCCGAACGGGTAGTAAGACGCGGTGCTAATAATAATAATAATAATAATAATAATAATATAATGAACACAAACTTATAGATCTAATCATAGACTATGTACATTTTTAAGGTTTGTTATATCAGTCAAAACATTAGTATTTAACTTTATTTTTAATCAAAAATGAAATAAGGAACTATTTGATACATAAAATTAAAAGGCTATTACATACGGACGAACAGATTCGGGGCTATATAAAGAAGGAAATGACGATACAAGGATGGATGGACACGGGAACAAGTGGACAAACATATAGCAGTGGGGACAGATATGAAGGTGAAACCCTTTTTCCTGGTTTGGGAACATTTACATGTAATTTAGAAGCTCAAATTACCATCATTATAATATTTTCACTAGACGTGAAAGTAAAAAAGGCCGAACAAGTTTAAAAATAAATATTGCAGAATAAAATAATTATTCTAATGATAGCATTTTTTGTGTTGTAATGTGCAAGGCGCAAATAACCGTACATCAATACGATATCTGGTTCGATAGTAATGGTGTAATTAATATTCCAACATATTTGCAGGGAATTAGCCTAGGTCAGATATTTTGAAACCCAATAGAAGATTATAGGAATTTTACAAAACTTGGCGGACATAATTCACCCTCATAGAACACTCTTAATGTGTAATATCTCTTACTATCCCCACTGTAAATATGTAATATCGCTTATCATCCCCACTCTCAATATGTAATATATCTTACTATCCCCACTCTCAATATGTAATATATCTTACTATCCCCACACTCAATATGTAATACTCTTATCATCCCCACTCTCAATATGTAATATCTCTTACTATCCCCACACTCAATATGTAATACACTTATCATCCCCACACTCAATATATAATATCTCTTACTATTCCCACTCTCAATATGTAATATATCTTACTATCCCCACTGTCAATATGTAATACCTCTTATCATCCCCACTCACAATATGTAATATATCTTACTATCCCCACACTCAATATGTAATAACACTTATCATCCCCACTCACAATATGTAATATATCTTACTAT
This sequence comes from Timema shepardi, assembly GCA_902151425.1. NCBI lineage: Eukaryota > Metazoa > Arthropoda > Insecta > Phasmatodea > Timematidae > Timema > Timema shepardi. The sequence continues at coordinate 547 of CABFVX010003462.1, read as the reverse complement.
CTCCACTCTCAATATATAATATATCTTACTATCTCCACTCTCAATATGTAATATATCTTACTATCCCCACTCTCAATATATAATATATCTTACTATCCCCACTCTCAATATGTAATATATCTTACTATCTCCACTCTCAATATATAATATATCTTACTATCTCCACTCTCAATATATAATATATCTTACTATCCCCACTCTCAATATATAATATATCTTACAATACCCAATTTCAATATGTAATAACACTTATCATCCACACTATCAATATGTAATATCTCTTACTATCCACACTGTCAATATGTAATAACACTTATCATCCCCACTCACAATATGTAATATATCTTACTATCTCCACTCACAATATGTAATATATCTTACTATCTCCACTATCAATATATAATATATCTTACTATCTCCACTATCAATATATAATATATCTTACTATCTCCACACTCAATATATATAATATATCTTACTATCCCCACTCACAATATGTAATATATCTTACTATCCACACTGTCAATATGTAATAACACTTATCATC